>JASDQU010107108.1:136629-147307 GCA_032191745.1 Picea mariana
TCTTGTTGAAATCTGGCAACATCAAAATTGGCTGTTCAGTAATCTTCTTTTTCAACAGATTGAAACTTTTCTCTGCTTCCTCTATCCAGTGAAAATATTTGTCTTTTCTTCACCGTGTCCATCATTGGTGCACTAATTCCACTGAAATTTCTGATAAATTTCCTGTAGAAACTAGCCAATCCATGAAAGCTTCTAACTTCAAATATACTCTTCAGCGATCGCCAATTCTTAATCACCTCCACTTTATCTAGATCCATTTTCAGTTTATCTGCAGAGATAACAAACCCCAAATAAATGAGATCTGTCTTCATGAATGATGATTTCTTCATATTTATCAGCAACTTCTCTTGCTGTAATCTCTTCATCACTGTAGCCAAATGCTTCAAGTGCTCTGTTTCTGTTCTGCTGAAAATCAGTATATCGTCAAGATATACAATGACGAATTTCCCTATAAATTCCTTCAAGACTTCGTTCATCAACCTCATGAAAGTACTAGGCACATTTGTTAAGCCAAGTGGCATAACAAGCCATTCATACAACCCTTCATTCGTCTTGAATGATGTCTTCCATTCATCACCTTCTCTCATCCGAATTTGATGATAGCTTCTTTTCAAATCAATCTTTGAAAAATACTTTTCTCCACTCAAGAAGTCCATAAAATCATCCATCCTTGGCAATGGAAATCTGTATCTGATGGTAATTTTGTTGATTTCTCTTGAGTCTGCATACATTCTCCAGCCTCCATCTTTCTTTGGGCTGAGCATTGTTGGAACAACGCATGGACTCAAGATTTCTCTAACCAACCCTTTGTCCATTAAATGTTGGACCTGTCTCTTGACCTCTTCATTCTCCTACGACATCAATATGTACACTACTTTTTTTGGTAAACTTGCTCCAGGTATAAGATCGATGTGATGACTTATACTCCTAATCGGTGGCAACGAACAAGGTAGTTCATCCACTACTATATCAACAAACTCTTCCAACAACTTCTGGATTTCCTCTGGTAAATCATCCACTCTTGTACTAGTTAAAAAAATTCTAAGCTTCCTAACCACAATGAATTGTGTATCTTCCTTCTTCTTAACCTCCTTAAGAAGTTCCTTCCCACTCATGAGAAGCACAGTGTTGCTCACCTCTGGTTTCACTTCTTTATCCTTAATTGGAAACAACATGTGAGTTCTCCCATTCTTCTCCAGGGTGTATGTGTTCTTTCTCCCATCATGAATCACATTCCTGTNTGTCATATTGCCATGGTCTACCCAGCAATAGATGACAAACATCCATGGGAATGATGTCACATAGTATTTCATCCTTGTATCCTCCTATTTTAAATGTCACTAAACATTATTTAGTGACATTTACCTGATGTCCTTTTTGTAGCCATGAAACCTTGTATGGGCTTAGATGTTCAATAGTCTCCAGCTCCAGCTTTTCTACCATCTCCGTAGAAATGAGATTTTCTGTGCTACCACTATCCACGATGACTTTGCATACACTGTCTTTGGTCTTGCAAGCAGTCCGAAAAAGTCTTTTCCTTTGGGCTGGGTTCTCTGCCTCCTTCTTTGGTGTTAAGAGAATTTTTCTCATCATCAATGATCTTCCGCCCTCAGCATCTTCTGCCTCAACATTCCATCCTTAAGCTTCGGCAATCTGAGTTTAACCTCCTTCTTTCTTCTTATCTAGACATTCATAAGATTTGTGTCCATTTTTTCCACAGGTAAAGCATTTTATTTCTCCACCTCTACCTCTTCCTCTTCCTCTGGCTCGAGGAAAAGTGTTTCTATCAACATACTGTCCTTTTTGTGAGCTTCCACCTCTCTCAGTTTGAGCTTGAGGCTTCTTCCACTCTTCTTTAGGTTTCTAATTTTTGTCTTGGGAAATTGTTTTTCCTTCGGCTTGACTTCTGCCTCAGCCTCTCTGACCTTGTTTTCAGCTCAGCTTCTCTTCATCTTTCAAAGCCATCTGATAAGCATCTTTCACCATCTGAATGGTCATCATGCTCATCTCATCGTGAATGTCATATCGCAGACCATTCATATACTTGGAAACTTTTTCATCATCACTATCCCGATGACCTGATCTGATGTTTATCCTGTAGAACTCTTCAGTGTATTCTTTCATTGTCATCAATTTTTGTCTCAAGTTATACATTATCCGAAACAGAGTAATTTGATAATCCTTGGGTATGAATTTTTCCTTCATCTTCGCAACCATTCTATCCCAACTCTTGATTTTCTGTTTACCTTTGCAGCATCTGTCAGCCTACAGTTCATCCCACCATAATGTTGCATTCCCTTTAAGTCTTGTAACAACGTGTTTGACCTTCTTGTCTTCCTCTACATCCTCATAGTCAAAATATTTATCCAGAGCTCTAATCCAGTCTAGAAGCTCTTCAACATCTAGGTTTCCTTTGTATACTGGAATGTCCATTTTTGCTCTAGCACCTATCCTTGCAACATCCCTAAATAGGCGTTCATTTGCTCCATCTTCAGCCGCAACTTCTTCATTTTCGTCTTCATTTTCACTTTCAGATTCGCTGATATCCCCCGCATCAATTGTGCGCCTCTGTGTTGTTTCCATGGCATCAAGCCTGACACGTAGTTCACGCATCTCTCTTTCCCTTGTTGGATCAGGTAATTGTCTATCTCTTCTTCTTGGAATTTCCCTTTCCTCTGGTGGGTCAGGTATTTGCCTATCTCTTCTTCTCGGTGGCATGGCTACAAAATTCCTCTTTTCCCTTCTACAGAAAACAAAGAAATCTTTCTAAGCTCTGATACCACAACTGGCGCAGACCCCTAAACCCTCAGGCTGGAGTTCGCACAGGATCTTTCAACTTCGGCCCTTAGAGTCTGACTGATCCTCTTAATTCCTCTCGGGAATTATTCACTCACCCTCTCTGAGTATAGTTCACAGGCCCTCCTAAATTATGCCTGCGTGATCATTCACTGACATAAACCCAGTGATCAAACCCCAACTATCATTGGGACTTTTTCCCTTTTCTTTTCGAGATACTGGATTTCACAATTTCGGAAATCTCGTTGTTGATCTCCTTGCCCCTTCAACCTATGAAACCTGAAATACCAAACTCTTGACTCACCTTGCCACTGATTTCATCTTTTCTCTCTTCGCAATTTCGGGAGTCGCAATGTCGTGCAACTCTACCTCGACTCCTAGGGTCCCGACACCTGAATTTCTGAAATCCTGAAAATTCCACCTTCAGCCCTACTACACTTCGTGACTTCGAGATTTCCTTAGAACTATGTCTCTTCCCTTTGTCAACAGGGTTCTTGATATGTTGAATCCTGAAACACCAAAACATTAGTGTCTTGCTTCCAAGGAAAATTCAGAGATCAAAGGACCTTATATTACACTTGAGATCAGTGTTTTTTGTTTGTAGTCACAAGATCCCGAAGGCGAGTGAAGCAAAGAGGATACACACTACTCGACTAGACTTAGACTCGATACTAGACTCAGAGCTCTCTCGACCAAATTCTGAATGAATAAAATGAGAGTCTCGGGCTTTATTTATAGCTTTCATAGCAGGTTACCGGTAACTGGATACATGCAACTGCCAGTCTCTAAAGATTCCATGAAAGATCTAGATGGGGCAGTTGTGGACTACAACTGTTATCTCATCCCTTGGAGACTCGGCCATATGGGGACCCATCATACCTTTTACGAAATGACTCTGACTATGAATCTGACTAAAGAAAATATTCCTATCTTTACACTGTGGAATTTCACGTGAATCCACGAAACCGTCGGGACACCACTGTCGGCTCGATAGACATGAATTATTCCAAACTTTATTACAATGGCGGACACTTGGGTCCATAATGCTTCCATTCTATTAATTATATTCATTTCTGCAATAGAATCGAAAGAGGAGTCACTGTGATAGTTGAGGTGACTTCTTGGAGGAGAGATGTGATCGTCAGCAAAGGGTGGTAAGCTGCTGAAGCATCTGTAGAAGGAAGACCCTTGCATAGCCAGGATAAGATCTCCATCTTGTACACAGATATATCCAAAATAATCACTCTTTACTTTGTAGCAAGGTGGCTGATCAGGTTCAGTAGGTTGAAGTAGTAGCTCACTGCCCATAAAAGATAAATTGAATACGCACCAGGCTTCATAATGTGCAGCTTCATGAACCTCTGCTTGAAACCACTGAATAAATGCTTCCTTGCTTGTATTGTGGAAGAACTCAGCATCTCTTGGGCAATAATTCCAGAAAAGTACATATAACCATCCAGACCAGAAGTAATAGTAATCTTTGAATGAGGAGCATTCAAAGGTTATCCAACATGATCCATCGTATTTAGTCTGAAGCATAATCTTTCGATAATGATCATAGGTCAGATCTGGAGTATAAAGGATAACATATACTTGTCCTTGATTTGGACCACCAGTCATAATGCCTCTTTCAATATACTCACTATTTCTAAAATAGCTACCAAAACTTTCTAGGTGATTATATGACTACACCCAGAATTTTAATATGTTCATACAGTCCATACATGACTTAATATTACACACCAGACAATCAAAACAATAACAATATGTACAATTATTATATACAATGATCCATATGAATCCTTGTGGAGGAGTATCCCTGATACTCAAGGAGGACGAAGCCATTTTATTGTCTTGTCTCTTTCTTTTGATGGTGAGGCTTCTCTTGTTAATAAGTCTGCAATGCAATTGTCTTTACCAGGCTTGTACTGTATTTCAAAGTCAAAACCATCAAGCCATAGAATCCATCGCAGCACTCTGTTATTAACCTGTTCAAGAAACCTTTGATTAGTCAGCATCCCTTTCATATGTTTTAAATCAGTTCTTACAATGAAATGCACGGGTTTGAGAAACATCCTAAATTTCTTGATGCCATTTTTGACAGCAAGAATATCTTTATGTGAAGAGGGATATCTGGCTTCTGTGTCATTGAAGCATCCAGAAGTATAAATACATACTTCCTCCAGTTTTGAGCCATTCTTTTTAAGTAACACTGCTGCCCATGTTTCATTAGAGGCATCAGTCTCAAGTATTAGATGGAATGACATATCAGGAAGATGTAACTTGGGAAGATTCTGGATCTTCTTCTTGATAATATGGACTGCTTGTGTCATCTTATAGTTCCATGGAACTGCTTTGCTTAATATTCTTTGCAATATCCTGACATCTTTGGCTTGATTCTCATAAAATTGTCGAATATAGTTTAAGAATCCTAGGAATCTCTGTAATTGCTTTGTGTCCAGTATTTCATCAGGGAATTCTGATAATTTTTTAAGGACATGATCTTGAAGCTCAACTTCTCCTTGGGATAGTATGAGTCCAAGATACTCTATCTTAGTATGTGCCCAACATAGCTTGGATTTACTAAGCACCAATCCATGTCTATATAAAAGATCATAAACAATCTTTAAATGCTGTACATGCTGCTTCATATCTACAGAACAAATTAGTAGATCATCAATATACACAATGACAAAGCTTAAATGCTTGAAAATATCATCCATTCATTTCTGAAATTCAGAAGGTGCATTATTTAATCCGAATGGCATGACTTTCCATTGGTACTATCCTTGAGGTACCACAAAAGCTATTTTGTATCTGTCTTTTGGTATTATACCAATTTGCCAAAAACCACTCTTCAGATCAAATTTACTGAAGATGTTGCATTTTCCAATTTCAGAGAATAATAATTCCTTGGAGGGAAAAGGGAATCTTAGAGGCAACAAAGCTTCATTTAAATCTCTGTAGTTCATCACCATTCTGGGCTTTCCCCTTTTCTGTTCACTATGTTTATTTAAATAAAATGCTGGACATGCCCATGGGCTTCTACTTGGCTCAATAAGTTTTCTAGCCAATAAGTCTGCTATCTCCTGTTTATAGTATTCTAATTTTGTAGGAGACATGTGATTTGTAGAAGCTCTTTGTGGTCTAGGAATGTAATCTTCTCTGTAAGGCAAACTGACAAAATACTGCTCACGGGTCCAGAATGCATTAGGATAGTCAGATGTGCAATCTGACTCTATCTTTTCCTTTATTTCTTTGATAATATCCATTCCATGCAAATTAGCATGCTTCATAATTTTCTGGATCCTGGCAAGACTACTAGCAGATTTCTCTAATTGCTTAGTAGTTTCTTTGACAACAATTCTACTTTCAAAGATAGACTTGCTTGGAATTTTAATAGCTTTTCCATTAAGGTGTAGTTGTACAAAATTGTTTCCTACAGTTAAAGGAAGACACTTATTTACAAAGTCTTGGCCTAAAAGAATATCTGCTCCTGTATCAAAACTGTAGAAGGCAACTGATACTTTTTCATCCTGTATATATATTGGGAAATCTGGAGCTATATGAGTAATTTTCAACTCTATTTTATTAACAGCATGAAATGAGATATTTATAGGCTGCCAATAATATTCAGGTATGGCTCCATGCTTGGCACAGGAATTCATGGCACCAGTATCTACTTGTGAATCCAATGTATATTGCAGATATCCAGTGACCTTAATATTTATAGAGATGACTAATCTGTCATCTAGGCCTTTAACTGATTTATTTTCAATAACTTCAGCTTCTATCTCACCAAAGAATATCTCCCTTTCAAAGTTCTCATATTTTTTCTTTTTGAGATATTCGACTTCTTCTCTTTGGAGTTTCAGGGTTTTCCATAAGTCTCGGATTAATACTTCTTTTTCTCTAATCTCTTCTTCTAGATGAAAGATGGTGTTGTCCAAAGATTTATCATCACTATTGGAAGAAGGTATTATAGCCTTACCTTTATCAGGGATGGACACTGGAAGAGATTTAGGCTTTGAGGAGACAAACTCAGCATAATCAACATTAGTAGGAGTGTAATGGTGAATACTCACCACGCTTGGCTGCTGGATGGCATCTATCTGCTGAGTAAGTTGTTCAATCTGAGAAGTATATCTATCATATTGCTGAAACTGACCAGTGGTGAGGGCTGAAAGTTTATGTTGGAGAGCAGAACGTTGAGAAATGAGCGAATTTACATCAACAAAAGAAGACATCATTTTGAATTCTAGAAAATTGATTTCTTCAAGTGAAGAGAGGGAGTCAGAATCAGAGAGATGGTCAGGAGATCCAGGATTCAGTGGGGAATGAGAATCACTATCCTCGGAGATGGATAGGTATTCAGCATCTGAACGGTGGGAGACTTCATCCCATTCAGCTGGATCATATCTTGTTAAGAATAAATCCATAATTTTAATTTGGGACTTTGTCTTCGACCGCAGAGGACACTGAGATGCCCAGTGGCCAGGCTTTTTGCAGATAAAGAAATAGGTAGGCTTGGCTTTGGAATGCCGTGGTCTTTTCTTAAAGTAAATTTTTCTTCTAGGCATAGAAAACTTACGAGGAGTTTTCTTAGGAAATTTTCGTGAATTTTGAGAAGAACACTGAGAACAACCACAGTCTTTATTAGACCATTTCCTTGACTTTTTATTCTGGGAACATCCAAAACTTGATGTTTCTTTAAATACTTCACAAATTGAAGAATCAAATCCTAAATGTTTCTTTAAGGATTTAGTAGTCTTCTTTCTCATACATTCTTTCTGCAAGGCAGTAACTATCTGCTCTTGTAAACCAGCAAGGGAGAGATCTTCAATATCTATTTCAAGATCTTCTAATCTTTCTCTAACAAGCTTAGGAACTTTTCCTGGGAGTGAGGACAAATATTTCCTCAAATAAGCTACATTATTAGGGTTAGGTACCTTATATAGGAGAGATTGCATGGTACATAAATATTTGGGTAATTGGGAAAGGTGACAGAGTCTTTGATTCATAAACAGATCAGCATAATGACTCATGTTAACTTTTATATCTCCATAGAATTCATGGACAACAACTTTGACTAGTTCATCCATAGGCTTTTCATGCTCAAGGATTCTGAGCTTACTTCTAGAAGTTACTCTTTCCCACCAGAAATTTAGGTTGCCTACAAAACCCCAAGTGATACGTAGGGCTATATCACTCCAAGAGACTTTATCTTTGTGGAGTAATTTCTGAGTCCTAGCCCATGATTGCCATGTTTGAATGATATTTTCAATTTCAGTTTTTGATTTACAATCAAAATCAGAAACATGGGCTGTATCAACATTCTTTATGGAAGTAGGAAGTTGACCATCAATATCCATAGGTGCTTTTTTACTTCCTTTATATCTGTCATTACACCATTTTTCCCATGCAGACTGGTATGAAGTACCAGAGGTCTGACCGACATTAGGTTGAGCTTCTTGAGAATCAGTTGGTTTTGATTCTCCATCCATTTCTTTTATTGATATGCTATTTACAAAAGTATCAGGAGAAGTAATATGTACAAGAGACAATTGGTTTTCTATGCTGGCTACTTTAGATTGGTTCAACTGGTTCTCAAAGTTAGAGACTTGGCTTTTGACCAGTTTAATTTTTTCAGTAGAAAGCTGGGAAATTTCAGCTATCCTGACAAGAGCTGGGTTAGACAGGCTAGCGGCCAATTGTTTCAAAGTTAACAATTTTTGGTCAGAAGGGGAAAAAGGACCAAATAAAGAAAAGGTAGCATCTTGTGCTGAGTCAGGGATTAATAAAGGAGAAGTAGGTCTTGATTCATCTTCATACGAAGCTTTCATATTAGAAACTTCTTTCTCTATTACATCAATTTTCTCAAGGATAGTTCTTAACTGAGACTTCATTTCTTCTTGGTTTTGTTCTAATTGATCAATCTCAGAATGTAGACCATTTAGATGGGTCTTTGTTTTGATCACATCTTGTGCAATATCATCAATGTTTTGAGCAAGACAAACAGATTGATAATTAGAATAATTCTGAAGTCTAATTATATCTTGAGATGGAGAAGCATTTGATTTCCTATATTTCATAAAATCCATATCTGCCACCATATCATTTTGAAATTTAGGGATATGATTCCCTGGACCTAAATGTCTGTATGGCAGTTCAGTCCTTTTTTCTTTTCCACTTCTTGGCAAAGTAGCTTCCATCATTTTAATAGTAGGGACTGCAAGATTTTGGCATTCAGAACAATCTGTATGTTGACCATGATGTTCTATTTTGGTATGATATGTTCTAAAGTTTCTAGGAACAGATGGACTGGGAGTATTGCAAGGTTCTTGGGCATGAAACTTCCTTTTACAATAATAAAAATCTTTAGAACCTTGTTGATGAGAAAGTAAGTGGTCATTTAATTTAGATCTTCCAGCAACATGTTTATATACAGGGTTTCTGGAAGGAGAGTTAGTAGCAGACGGCATAGGCGATTCCGATCTTGAGGTGCTAGTAGAGAGATTCGAAAATTGTCTATCAAGATCTTGAATTCTCATGCTTTGAGACCTTCCTAGCTTTAACACAGGTTTTCCCGCATTGTTTAGGGAAACAGTTAATTCTTTAGGCATAGGAGGCTGTATTTTTGCAGAGATGGGTTCATAGTCTGCAGACCACTCTTCTATTTCTGTGAGCTGACAAAATCCTAATGTTGGAGGAGAAACATTTCCAGGTCCAACCACCACGCTTTCGGAGGTAGCACGTTTCATAAGTTTAGGATTGAGGGCAGGAATGGTTTTGGAAACAAAACAAAGGAAAATAGCAGAATGAAGTTGGGTGATTTTAGATCCTTCAGCCATATTGAAGCCAACAAACTGTACATAGGCTTGCAATAAGGAGTTGATATATGGATCTCTGAGAGAAACTTGATAACGAGGCAAAGCAGAGGACCAGACAGGGTCGTTATGCAGAGGGGCTTGAAAACCAGAGATAATGGCATCTTGAAAATTATTATGTCAGGAATAAATAATACATGTGAGCACAGAGGTGTTGAGGCCGGGACGGACCAGAGGATTGATACCGAATTGGATTAGCCCGATATGAATATATTCATAGCCATTTGTAAGACCCCAGTCAATATCTGCTTGCTGTATGAGAGGAATATGATAAACAGATTGACCGAGAGAGATCGGTACATTAACAAAACAATATCTTATTAGCGTAGTAGCTTTAAACTGGAAGATAGAAATATCATAGATATCTGAAGCAGGAACTTCAGGCATTTTCCAGTTGGGATCTGGTTCATACTCTTGTGCTAATAGACGAACATTATACAGAGGCTTATTAGCCTACTGAATTAACAATTTTTTATACCACTTAGATGACTTATATGTAGTATGAGCAGACATATCATAAGAAGAAGAATCTTTCTGTGAAGCCATTAAGAATTACTGCTACTCCTGACAAGATCCTTAGAGTATTGCAGGTAAGAAAAATTAAAGCGGCAAGAATGACTTACAATAGGAAAAGGAATTTTGCAGCAACAAGCCTTCACACGGCACCAAACGCTGACTTACACGTCCTGCAGCAATAGCTGGAGACTACTGCAAGTATATCACTTCACTTTAATGGACATTTGCACTTCTCGCAATCAGATCTTTCAGGCACAAGGCTCATCCAAAATAACAAGACATCGAAATTCTGATTGTATTAATCTGTCACACTCATTTACAGACTTGCATACAGGAGGTATGCATTAGATAGACGATTTTACAGACATAGAGATATTACTGCATAGGAAAGCAGGGCATTCAGGCTTATGTCTCCGAAGATACAGAGATTAGCCAGGCTCTTGGCACACTACTCAGGCAATAAATATCTCAGACACAAC
>JASDQU010107108.1:147328-157706 GCA_032191745.1 Picea mariana
TGTGTACCAAGAGTTCGTAAGGCTTATCCTCGAACTCTCTGTCTCCTATACCTTCAGGAACCCAAATTTTTGAAATGCCGAAATGGGTTTTGCCTCTCCCGGGATTTCGGAACTTGAACCACCTTTCGACAACCCCCTCTATTTCGGGTTTTCGGGTATTGGGAGTTCAAAACTCTCAACCCTAACCTTGTGTCACTATGACCCCCGAATTCGTGAACCCCGATTTGCTGAAATGCCGAAACACACTTCCTCAATTTCCTTCACATTTCGCGATTTTGGTATTTCTGATGTGGAGTGTTCTGCCCCTTGTCCATGGGAATGTCGAAAACCCGATTCCCGAAATCCTGACAAATACTCTATCGCAACTTTTGATTTTGGACTTTCCTCCCTGCTGAGTCCCGATCACCCATCCTCAGGAGTTCTGAAACCTCAAATTTTGAAGTTCCAAATTCCCAAATTCATCACTCTTTGACTTCACACACGAAACCTCCTTTTGCGTTTTAGGAACTTGATTAACCAAGGTTTTGGCTTGCACTCCGGGATCCCAAACTCTGAATTCCTGAAATGATCTGATGGCCTGAATAGGTCATGATCGATGGTCCACGTTGACTCTGACTTTTGAAGGATAGATCTATCCAACGCTTAGCTCCCCTGCAACTTTCCTGGATCCTACGGTCCCTGCTATTTCGTATTTCTTCTCGGAGAATTTCGACCATTCAATCTCCTCCTCAAAGAATCTCTCGCTCAAATCAAACCTGTGATCCTCCTCTGGAATTCAACCTCTGCATAACTACTTGCATTTCCTTCCTTTCTCTCGAATGATTCAAAGGTCCTAACCCTCCTGAGCTTTCTTTGCAACCTCGAATCTCCTAAAAGACTTCTACATGCACTCCTTGCGGAACCTCTTCAAATATTCCCGAATATTTGAACCTCTTGACTCTGTGCAACTCTGCAACAACATTCCTTCAATCTCTCAACCTTAGTTTATAAGTTTTAAGGTCTCGACTTGCCTGCGCACACCTTGCACTGCTTCGGTGCTTGTCTTGCACTTATACTGGAATGAGAACAACGGTATCCCTCTTGAGCTTTCAGAGATAAACTCTGAACCCTGTCAACGCACTCCTTGCAGATGCTTCACTGCACTCCTTGCAGGAAATTTTTCTCAAGAAGAGAAACAATTGAAACTCATTCCCTTACTCTCTCTAAGACTTCAAACACTTAACATGAAATCATACATACACACACAACATAATAACAAGTGCATGACAGAGAGGATAAAACATCCATAAGCATAGCATTCAACATGTATACACAGAAAGCATTATAACACCATGATTCTGAATCAAAGTCTCATATATTAATTTAGAACTTTTGTACATGGGTTCTTCTCCACAACTCTCTACTTCTCCTCTATGCTAATGTGCTTAATCATACAAAGGTGAGGGTGTCTATAGTCGTTTTCCCTCCAACTCTTAAAACTGTCTAATCTAGAATTTTTTTTTAAATCTACCTACTTTCATTAACTATGCATAAATGCCTCTACATCCTACAGATGAGAGCGAATCGCGCAAGATCTGTTTACAATATGGAAGTATGCCTTCTTACTATTTCATTAATGTCTGTGCATCCAAACTTTCAAAAACATTTCAAAACATTTTTGACATGTGATAAAATGTGGTGGCATTCATCCGAGCTGTCTTCTGCCTCCACGCTTGATTGCTACTGACGATGCTCCTGCATCAAGATGACTCATACAACAACTAATATTGCAGAAATTTACATGAAGGAATTACTAGGTTGCATGGGATACCTAAGGAAATTGCTGCAGACAAAGATACTAAGTTTACTTCAAATTTTTGGGAGGGACTATTTAAAGGATTTGGTACAAATATGAACTTTAGCAAAAAATACCATCCACAGTCGTATGGGAATACATAGAGAGTCAACCAAGTGATTGAAGACATGTTCAGACTGTATGTGATGGATAATCCATTCAAGTGGGTAGATTACTTGCATTTGGTTGATTTTTCCTATAATAATGGGTATCAATATTCATTGAAGATGAGCCCATTTGAAGCTTTGTATGGCATAAAATTCAATACTCCATTGAGTTTGGGTAACCTAGCAGATAGAGTAGTAATTAGACTAGACTTTCTCTAGGATATGTAAGAACATATGGTTAAAATCAAGCAAAATTTAAAGGCAATGCAATATAGACAAAAGAGTTATGATGATAAGAACGGGACAACTAGAGAATGTAAAGAGGGAGGGTATGTGATTTTGAAAGTGAATCACAATAAGAGCTCATTTATTTTGGGTATTTGTACAAATCTAGCAGCCAAATTCTGTGGTCCATTTGAGATACTGGACAAAATAGGTCCAGTTGCATACATGCTTGCATTTCCTGCGAAAATGAATGTGCATAATGTATTTCATTTCTCTTTGTTGAAAAAGTATGTACATGATCCTAACCATGATATTTATTGGAATTTGATTCAGGTGGAGCTAGAAGGAGACTTTCAGGTCCAGTCGGTGCACTGTAGACAAAAAAGTCAAAATGCTCCAAAATTGAGTCATAGAACTGGTAAAATTTCAGTGGACCTACTATGGTCCTAATGATGCTAGTTGGGAGTAGGAGGATAACATGCAGACAAAGTACATGTGACTTTTTTAATAATTTTCAAATTTTGAATTATGTTTTGTATATGCATTGAGGACAGTACCAAAATAAGGGGAGCAAAATGTAATACTCTAGTTTTGAGTCGTTGAATTAACAATGCATTTGGTTTATTTGATGAAAGGCCAGAGTGCCTAAACAATTAAAAAGGGGCCAGAGTTCTTAATAAATGTAATACTCTAAAAATTGCAAATAACAAAATACATCATTGGCTGTAAGACGGACAAGAACAAGAGTTATAGAGGGATTTGGTTCCATGAGAGAGGGGGCTAAAGGGGCTAAGTATTTTATTATTATTGTATTCACCTTATTGGTTTTAATTGTTGCACTATTTTGTCATTGTTGTCGAAGGATTGATGTCAAAGGGTTGATGTCAAGTATTTCCATAGTGATGTGCTTGTATCATTGATGTATTGATTGTTGGATTATGTTTTCATTGATGTAATTGATGTCAAAGGGTTGATTTCAAGTGGTATGATGTGCTGATAGTAAAGGGAGTTGTATCATTGATTTCATGTCATGGTTGATAGTAATTACCAAATGGATGAACTCTAAATTGGTCCCCTTATGGTGAAATGCCTCACAGGAACACACTTTTTGAAGTCCAAATGGCTAACCCCAGCAGTTTGGTTAGGGAATACAAATCTTATTGAGGAATAATGTAATGAATATTAGTGAATTTGCAAGTGAGACTATTATATATGGATAGTACTCATTGTGTCATTTTTGGTGATAAGTGGTATGCCACGTGGATCCTCACAACTAGGGAGATATGGCCTTGTGAAGTTGGAGAACCCTCATGAGTTATCTAGAAGCCCCTATAAGGTCAAATAAGTCAAAAAGGTCAAAGAAGTAAAATTATTCTAGAAGATCCTAGAAGAAGTTGACTAGTCAAAGTGGGTGAAACTAGGATTTAATCATGGGTTAAGTTGTTGCAATAAGAAAATAACTAAAAATAAATTAGTTGAAACTAGAAGTGGAGAGTTTACTATTTGTGGAAAAAGTGGTTGTAAGTGGAAAAGTGGTTAGAAGTGGGTTATCCCTAAAATAAGGAAGTTGGTTAGAAGATAACCCCTAGAGGAAGCTACTTGGAGAGTATAAATAAGAGAGCAAGGGTCTCTTAGGTGGAACATTGAATATCTATTTTTGGTGAAAGGTTCATTGTAGGTACTCATGGATGCATTAGAAGCTTCCTAAGTATGAGTTAGCAAGGAAGTTTGACAGTGAAAGTTTCAGAGCTTCAAAAAAACCCTAGTTTTTGAAGTGTATGCGAGCTGTAGTGGATCAACTCGCTTACGTACATAGGTTGCAGTGGAATAAGGCATGTGTATATGTAGGCTGCAGTGGAGGAGGTCACGTATAGGTGAAAAAGTCATGAAGACTTAATATGATGTTGGTTCCAGGTCCCTGAATTCTGAAGAAAGTTCTAGGTCAACATTCTATAGGTTCAAATGATCTGCAAAAGTTTTGTTATGGTTGCATGGTTGTTTTTAATGATCACTTATGTTTATGGTATGGTGAATTCTTGAAGAATTCTTGGTATGGTTGGTATGATATCTAGATATGGTATATATTGGTTGGTTGGTTGAGTGAGAAAAACTCTCATGTATGGTACAGTTATGATATGGTTCCTATAGCCCACACCCTTGAGTTACATTTACTTGCTTGAGGGATATGTATGATGATGTATGAATGGAACAGGTTGATTGTTGTGATAGTTTGGATGTAGTGACATGTTACTAGTGGATGTGACACAGGAAGGAAATTTTCAGAGGTGCATAATAATGGATTCCCTAGTTTTTATGAAGGTGTACGAAGGATGATAGAGGGAAGGGCGTGTACAAACAAGCACTGTAGTATAGGCAGGTCACATACATATGCAAGCTGCAGTATAGACATATCACGTACATATGCGAGATGCATTGTAGACAGGTCACATATCTGTTTATACATTTGACATAGTGTTTTATGTCTACAAGTTGGGTGTTGTACTTGAGAGTTGGATTCCTCACATAGCAGTTAGTGTTGAGATCTACAAGTTGGGTCTTGTATTGAGTGTTGGTTCTCTCTTGGAGTTGGTGCCCTTTTCAGTTGGTGTTGATAAACCTTGGAGATTGTAGTCTCACATAATACAAAAGTAAAATTACACATATATCGATTGTTCTTTGTGTTCATTATTGTGATGGTTCATAATTCTTTATTGTTGATGTATGTTGTTGAGATATGCAAGAAACTAGTTGTGAATGGAAGTAATGAATAATGATTTTTGAAATGATTGTTAACTAAATTTTTGAAAGAGTTTTAAAAAGAGCATCACACTAGTTCACCCCCCCTCTCAGTGTGGTCAGTGTGCCCAACATTTGGTATCAGAGCAGGCCTTCACTATAAGCCTTACAAGCTTGAAGGAGATCCATGGACAAAAAAATGGATGAACTTGAAAATGAAGTTCCCCTCTTTCATGAGACATATGAATTGGCATAGAGAATATAAATGAAAGCATATTTGAAGGGAAAACAATCAGGCGTTTGGAACATAGTTGTTGGTGGATCAGTTCCCTCAAAGAATTAGTCAAAATTTGCAGCCCAAAAGGAAGCAAATAAGAACAATGCAATGGCACTCAACACCATCTTTAATGGACTCTCAGGTTCTGTCAAAGAAAGCATAGGACAACATTCCTCCACCAAGGACCTATGGCTGAAGCTAGAGAAGGTGTATCAAGACAAAAGAAAAGACACATAAGACAATTCTGTAAAGGACAATGAAGGTCGAGACTCTTCAAAATCTTATGATTTCAATAATTCTAAGTGTGATGATGTTGAGTGTTCTCCTGAAAATAAAGAAGAAGATCCAACTAAAATAGAAGAAGTTTGTGTAGAATTAGCTAATAATTATATTATAGATGAAGAAGAAGATTTGTTGAAGCTTAAAGATAAAATTATGAATGATTTAGAAGAAGCTAGCGTGGAAATAGGATATGGTTCAATTTCTTTTGAGTATCTTGAAAAATACACTAAGGAATCCCTATAAAAGTACCAAAGGATTACCATGACACTAAAACAAATTTTCAAGAAACAAGAAGAAAATAAAAAGACTCAATTAGAAGAAAAAGAAGAAGAGATGAAGAGACTAAAGATTGATATAATTAGTCAAGAAGAATAAAAGAAGAAGAATGATGAAGAAACAAGTGAAATCATTGTCAATATGAAGACCCAACTTGAAGAAGAAAAAATGATAGAATAACTATTGAAGAATCAAGTAAGTGAAAATGAAGAATCATGCCATAAGCTAGAAGAAAAAGTTGTTGATCTCAGAAGGAAAGCAAAGAAGTAAAATACTCATATAAAGTTCATGAACAACTCAACAATCTTGGATGAAATCTTGGATAGTCAAAGATAACCAAATGATAAATAAGGCATTGGATAAAAAAAGGAAGCTACACACTTTAAAGTTGACTCTTCTAAGAAGCATTATGCAGGCCCCTCATTCTCAAAGGATGAAAGTAAAGTTGCAAGTCAAGAACCAACACAAAGAATGAAAAAATTTAGAAAATCAGAGCAAGGAAGACACCAAGAAGCAAGTCCTACACCTCAAGTTAAATTCAAAAGAGATACGCATTCAAGGTGGACACCAAGAATAGGTATGAAAATGTTTTTCATGGTCACTGCTTCTCATTTAATGAATATGGTCACAAATATTTGGATTGCAGACATTATGCAAGGAAATATTTTGGAAGATTCAATAACATCTTAAGATTTTGGAGATGTAATCAAGTGGGAAACATTGTTTCTCATTGTAACACCATGAGATGTTACAACTACAATGGGTTTGGCCACAAATCTCAGGATTGCTAGAATTAAAGAGACAATCAATGATGAGTGATTCATATAATATGGAAAGAAGAGGACATGAAGCATGAAATACATATAATGTTGAAAGGATGGAAGCTCATAAAACTAGTGCTAAGAAACTAGCACACTCTCAGAAGTGGATGAAGAATATTGAACAAAAAGACATGAATGAAGGCATAAAGAATGAGGAAATCTTTACATTTTTTGAGGCATACATGGGCTTCTTTGAGAACAATCACATATATACGCGGTTTGTCTAAGGAAAAGTCACATACATACATGATCTGTATGCGGTGAAGTCATGTACATGAGGTAAATCCCTTAGAAAGAGGTGTGTACAGCTGAGTTGTAGCATGGTTTGATTGTACAACATAATTTATGCAGGGTTTGAGATGGTATGCTTCAGGTTTTCATAATTTTATGTGTGTTTGATTAATGTATGGTGATAATTTGTGGTTGAGTTTTGGATCATATGCTTTATGCCCATATTGGATGCATGGTACTAACCCTAGAGTGTGGATTGAGACATTTGTTTGTTAAGGTACAATGTTGGTTATGTTATATATTTTATCAGTGAGGTTATGGCACTTTGTTTATGAAGTACATCATGGGTAATGTGATACTAGCTAGAGGTATATCATTGATATATAGAAGGACATACTTGGTACATGTTTAGAGGTGTTATTGTTGCATTATACTTCTTGTAATGGATTTTTTGAGGATATATCTTTAGTATATGGTTGAATTACATGTTTGGTACACATCTGGCACATATTATTGACATATGGTTAAGATACATTTCTTGGCATACAACTTGATCCATGGATGTTACATGATTGGTACATGCTTGGTACATTGCTAGTTGGCAGTTGGTTTATGGATGATGTGGCATATATGTATGAACATACTTTTAAAAGCACATCTTGATTGTGGTACATCTTGTTGATGTTTGTGAGTAGTCTCGGTTGATGCACATCTTGGTGATATTGTGCATATGGTTGAGATTTGTTTTGGTGATTGATCTTAGTGAATAGATATGATGTGGTTGATGATAATGTTGTGACAGGTTGATTTGGTACATGGTTGATGCACTGGTTGATGGTATAGGTTGAGGTACATATTGATGTATCATTGTATGATGCATGGATAGGTCCAAGGATTGTCAAAAGGAATAGCATAGCATGGTATTCCTGATGCAGTATTGTTGAGCAGTTGATCAACATTCCAGTAGAGAAACAACATCTGCAATAGAAGAAGAGTATAGTGGTAGCATATTGTTCACAATGATTACCCAACATATTGTAAAGAAGAGAGGGTGAGGCATACTCACATGGGGTGTTACTCTTTTTACCTTGATTGATTACAAAGACATGATTCCAGAAGGAGAGATGATAGAGAGATTCATCATATGCACGGAGAGCATTCCACATGACAATTCAACTAGGGGGATCAGTCTCGGGGACAGTTCAGTCAGGGGGGGAAACCCCAAGGAGATATACCCTTTCCCATTTATGTCAAAGGAGGAAAGATATTCACGTTGACATTGAAAGATGAAAATTGATGAGGAGAAGTGGTCATAGAGGGAGCATGAACATTTCCATGTCTAAGTGTTTCCATCAATAATTGGTGTTGACATCAATGGTGGTGTTTCCATCAATGCCAAAGGGGGATATTTTTATACTATGTTGTCATTGATGTCAAAGGATTGATGTCAACAGGTTGATGTCAAGTATTTCCATAGTGATGTGCTTTTATCACTGGTGTATTGATTGTTGGATTATGTTGTCATTGATGTCATTGATGTCAAAGGGTTGATGTCAAGTGGTATGATGTGTTGATAGTAAAGGGAGTTGTATCATTTTTTTCATGTCATGGTTGATAGGAAGTACCAAATGGATGAACTACAAAGTCATCCCCTTATGGTGAAATCCCTCATGGGAATACACTTTGTGAATTCAAAATGGTTAGCCCCAACAGTTTGGTTAGGGAACCCAAAATTGATTGAGGAATAATGTAATGAATATTAGTGAATTTGCAAGTGAGACTATTCTAGATGGATAATACTCGTTGTGTCGTTTCCAGTGATATGTGGTACACCACGTAGATCCTCATAGTTAGGTATATTGGCCTTGTGAAGTTGGAGAACCCTCATGAGTTATCTAGAATCCCCTAGAAGGTCAAAGAGCTCAAATTATTCTACAAGGTCTTAGAAGAAGTTGACTAGTCAAAGTGGGTGAAACTAGGAGTTAATCATGGGTTAAGTTATTGCAATAAGAAAATAATTAAAAATAAATTAGTTGCAACTAGAAGTGGAGAGTTTACTGTTTGTGGATAAAGTGGTTGTAAGTGGAAAAAGTGGTTAGAAGTTGATTAGAAGATAACCCCTAGAGGAAGCTACTTGGAGAGTATAAATAAGAGAGAAAGGGTCTCTTCTGTGGGGGATCTTTGAAAAAATTGAATATCTATATTTGGTGAAAGGTTCATTACAGGTACTCATGGATGCATTAGAAGTTTCCGAAGTCTAAGGTATCAAGGAGGTTTGAGGGAGAAAGTTTTGGAGCTTCATAAAAATCCTAGTTTCTGAAGTGTATGTGGGTTGCAGTGGATCAGGTTGTGTACCTACACAAGTTGCAGTGGAATAAGGTGCATGTATACACAAGCTACAATGGAGGTTGTCTCATACAGGTGAAAAATTCTTGAAGACTTAAGATAATGTTGGTGCCAGGTGCTTGAGCTCTGAAGAAAGTTCCATATCAACATTTTAGAGGTTCAGATCATCTATAAACGTTTTGGTATGGTTACATGGTTGTTTTTAATGACCACTTATATGCTTATGGTATGGCGAATGCTTGAAGCATTCTTTCTATGTTTGTTATGAGATCTGGATATGGTATATGTTGGTTGGTTGATTGAGTGAGAAACACTCTCATGTATGGTACAATTCTGATATGGTCCCTATAACTCACACCCTTTAGCTACTTGTACTTGGTTGAGGGATATGTATGATAATGTATGCATGGMACAGGTTGGTTAYAKTGACAGGTTGGATGCAGTGATAGGTTACTGGTGGATGTGATAGAGGAAGGAAAGTTTCATAGGTGGAAAATAATGGATGCCCTAGTTTTTATGAATGTGTACGCAGGATGACAGATGGAAGGGCATGTACATATGGGTGTTGCAGTATAGACAAGTCACCTACATACRCGAGCTACAATATATATAGGTCRTGTATCTGTTTGTACATTTGAARGATTGTTTTTTGTCTACAAGACRGGTCTTGTACTTGAGGGTTGGATTCCTCACATCTCAGTTGGTGTTGAGATCTTCAAGTTGGGTCTTGTATTGAGAGTTGGTGCTCTCTTGGAGTTGGTGCTGATAAACCCTTGAGATTGTAGTCTCACATAATACAAAAAGAAAATTACACATATATATGTTGTTCTTTATGTTCATTATTGTGATGGTTCATAGTTCTTTATTGTTGATGTATATTGTTGAGATATGCAAGCAAATAGTTGTGAATGGAAGTAATGAATAATGATGTTTGAAGTGATTATTAACTAAAGTTTTGAAAGAGTTGTAAAAAGAGCCTCACACTGATTCACCCCCACCTCTTAGAGTGGTCAGTGTGTCCAACATTAATATAGAAAATTGGTTATGAGAGCTTCTTGGGGGAAATAACATGTGGTCCTTGATTCCATGTAATTA
The DNA here is from genome assembly GCA_032191745.1 of Picea mariana. Taxonomy (NCBI): domain Eukaryota; kingdom Viridiplantae; phylum Streptophyta; class Pinopsida; order Pinales; family Pinaceae; genus Picea; species Picea mariana. The sequence continues at coordinate 157,559 of JASDQU010107108.1, forward strand.
TATAAACCTCTCTTGTAGGTTGTTTGGGGGTTCTTCTCCATTTTTTCAATATATAATTTGACTCATTCGTTCTGGTTCTTGGTAGGGATATGGGAACAAACAGTTGAAGAAATAAGTATTTGTTTTATTGGTTGTAGTAATTTTTGGT
>JASDQU010107109.1:0-18533 GCA_032191745.1 Picea mariana
CTCGGTCCCAGCTCGAGGGTGACCTACTGTCGAGCTGATGAATAGTGTGGTCTAAGGCTGGGAGGTTCGTGGAAGGCCTGCACTTGGTTGGTGATTTCTACAGCAGATAAAAGATAAGTATATCTGAATTATGTTTTAACACACTTGAGCATGACTGCCCTGTTTATGTAACATGTTTTCCGTTGTGTAAATGAATTTATGACAATGTTATGGAATGATTAATTATAGCAGTACCCATATATTTTACTCTGAGTTGTTAAGTGTGTTTAATTCTGGTTAAATGTGTTTATTCCTTTTAAATTCATGTAGTGAACGGTATTTTGAGAGGTTGGGTGAACCTGGGTAGTGAAGGGTACACTACAATTGGCCTAAATCACCCTATAATCCATGTGGTAAACTATACAAAGGAGATCTTCAAGGGGGTCTTATTCTTTGAAGAAGTACTACACAGGCTTCCAAATAATGTGGCAAAATAAAATATTCTAATGGAGGAAGAGCAAAAGAGGAAAATAATTCGCAAACAATTCCTATTTCTTCTAGAGAAGGACCAAGAAAAAATAGAAGAAAAGGAATGGGAAGAAGAAATAAAACCAAAGGAGAGACACCAGAAGGCATTGGAAGAAGCAAAGTACCAAAGAAAACATGAAGAGTCACAAAATGATAGGAAGATGGGACAAGATGAAATCAGACGTAAGAATAAAGATGATGACAAGAAGAGACCCAATTTTAACAAAAGGGATGAAGCCTTTCATAAAATTGGTCCAGAAAAGAAGGAAATGGAAGAAAAAGAGGAAAAATATCAGCATGATGCAGAACAAAGGAAGGATGAAGAGGAGAAATAGAAATTGGTTGTTGAGGATGATAAAAAAAGGATGGTCAATGAAGAAGAAGAAAAATAAAGACAGAGGAAACTAAATGAGGCCAAAAAAAGTCCAACAACCCCAAGTTTGGGCATAGTTGGCATTCCCCTAAGAATGTACCCCTCTAATGGCGATACCTAGAATTTTTTCCTTTTCCTCACATGTATTGGAGTTATATGGAGTTGTAGTGATAGTGGGATAGTATTAATATGAAAAAAAAACCATAGGGATAGAGAAAGGTCAAACAAAAGGAAAATGTGGGAGATGACTCTTAGCCATGGATTAACGAAAAGAAACATTGAATGGAGGGTAGGATTAGACTTGAAAGACAATGCCATATAGACTTTCTCTTCTCTACTGCATTTATAGGGGAAAATTCCATGTATATATGGTATAGTTGCTACATTGGACACTTAATAGGCCAAAATTGTTGAACTAGAAAGAACATTGAACACACAAAGAGATTAAATTACTATTGAATTTGAAAAGGTAGTCAATACAGTAAAAAATATACACAATGAAAAAATAGAAAAGGTTATGTTAGCACTCTGTAATTTCTCGGGTTGAGGAAGAAATTGACAGAGGTAACCACAAACCTCGTTGGATTCTAGGATCTATCCCTACTAGACTCAAAGATAGATCTCTTTATAAGATTTAGCTTTGTTTGTTAGAAATTTTAGGCTAGTTATGACAATACAGGGTTTAGTTTTTGAATTTGTTGGTTGGAACAAGGAATAAAGGCCATTGGGAAAATGGAGTCATAGATTTGGATTGATCAAACACAAGGTTATTAGACTAATATTGCAGGGCAAGGTAGGAAAATTCACTGGATCTTCAAAGATTTAATGTATGGAAGAGATGAAAAGGTTTAGAAATCCAATTAAAAACACATCAATTAAGAATTATGTTTTCAATCTTCAATGGAAAACACATAAATTAATCCAAGCAAGAGGTAGAGTGTATATTAAAAAAAAAATTGTTTCTTTGTCTTCTCAAAATAAATCAGAATGCAAAAAGAAGTTGTGGTAACATAAAAAACAAATTTACAGGGAGAGGTACTTCACCAATGAAAATTGACACAAGAATCATGTAATGTTGCACTATTTAACAATAAATCTAATCAATGGTGTTATTGTGGGTTTCCTTACAATATTGATCCTATCCTACGAATAGGTCCCAACCCATCATACTTTGAAATGGGAAGTATTTATAAGTTTATTTACAAGATATCCTGTCATAATAGATCATGATTTATTTTAGGAAAATTTAAACTAACTACTGCAATCATAGAAAATCAAAAAGATTTCTGCCATAGAATATGGATAGGTTACAATAAATTTCGAACGGTCAAGGTTATTTTGTGGGATCTGTTTCTGATCGATGCCTTCAATTTATGCTCTTTGACATCTTTCCTTTTGACTCTTTTCCTTCGAAATTATGAAAAATGGGTTTGAAAGGGGTCTTCCAATCTCACAATCTGGGATATGTGTGTAAAATCCAGGGAAGGTTTTTGTAGATTATCTTTTTTTGAGTAAAAAAATCTCTCGGTTTTATGAAATTCCACTCCATCTGTCCAGGATCTGTATTTTAAAAAGATGTGTAAAACATGAAACAAATAAATCCTAAAAATAGGCCACAAAGATGCTCTTGATTCTCCCAATCGGTGACACCTATAGAAAAACCAAAAGAGGTTATTTTTCTTTGCTCCGTGCTGAGAAAAAAATTATGTTGGTTTCTCAAAATTCTCCATGGTTATCCTGCAAATATTCTCGGAATATGACTGGTCAAAAATAGTTTTGGGAGGAGCACAGTGGTTACGTATAGGATGACGTGGGGAAAACTGTCAAATGGGGATATGTGATGAGTGGATGCAGGAGTGTAAGTGATAGGGGTAGGTGGATATTTGGATGGTATCGGGAATGAGGGGACATGTGGCATGTGGTGAGAGGGGGAAGTAGATATGGAAGGAAAGGTGTAGGGATTGTATTCAGAGAGGTGGATGAGATGATAGGTGTGAGAAAAGGGGTATGAATAGGTGAGAGGGTGAGTGGAGGAAAGGTGTAAGAGGGGGTGTAGGTGGTATTGGAGCAGTGGTTTGGCAGGATTCTAGAGGGGGGGATAGGTGGTAAGAGTATTTGAGAGGGGGGTGGTCTGAAACATTGTGTGAGTGCCACGTTAGGTGGGGCCAACGTGGGGGAAACCACCATTACGGAGCCCCCCCATTGTTAAAGGAATAAAGGTCTAGGGGGCTCCAAAATGGACTGAGAACCGTCAATTTAGGCGCTAACGACTATCGCTGATGATATTAGCATGGGAGTTAGGAACTACATGACAAAAGGTCTTTTTCGCTAGTCAACTTAGGATAAAAACATACAATTGGTGGTGCTAAGCTAAATGTTTTCCACTTTACACCATAGTTTTATTTCCTAAGGCTACAAATATCCCAATTTCTTCAAACAAGGGGTGTTTTGACAATCCCCCTTTCAAATTTTCCTTGAAATCATAATCACTGAAAAAATGGATATCAATCAGCATAATGATTATCCTATAAAATTATAGGACCCTAACATAGGATCCATTTGGGGATGGTGCTCTCCTTGTGAGGTGCCAAGAACACCATAGAATAAGTAGCCTTGTTCACTGAGCTAATCCCAAAACATGCAACTTTCTCTATCATGAAACCTCTGTGGCTAAATTTCAAAAAACAATATTATTTGTGTACTAAAAATCAATAAATCATCTACTCTGAACCTTAAATGAATCAAATTCACTCTGAAATCTGAATTGTACTGAAAAATGAAAACTGAAACCAAACTGAAAATCAAATTGAAAAATTGTTGAAAGGAATGCTCGCCAAGTCGAGCTTATTCACACACTCCTACCCTAAACTATTGAAATCACTGCTCAATTAGGTAATGGAAAAACGACAATGAAGTCAATCCAACAGTTGATCCAATAACTCTTCTCTTTTACTTTTTTTAACAAAACTCAGAATTAGAGCTTGTAAGGGCACTAGAAACTAATTGTGAGTTTGACCTTCATAACAAAGAGCTTTGGAACCATGAAAAAAAAAAGAGGCACTGGAAATCGATTGGAATTCTGAAGTGAAAAACTCCTCCATGTAGATAACTATAGGATCATAATAGACATGACCTATTTCTTGGTGTTCAGAGTATTCAACAAACTCAAGGTCATAATTGGGTATTGCACATATGTTATCTATATCATCATACAACTTCTTCTTTAACTGCAAATTTTCATAAGAGATTTGTAATGAGATTCCTATCGAACAAGATAGTGAAGTCGATTGTTTGATCAAGTTTTTATCATATCTCTTTGTAGGCTCATAGTCAGATTTCTCTTTAGCAGTCAAGTGCAACTTTAGGGACTAACATCTTTTGGCATGATTGTCGAGGACGAAGCAACGAAGATATTTTCCCCGGGAATAACAACAATTATAGATCCAGCTTTAGATGGTGAACTGAAGGTGGACACATTTCAGACTGCAAATTTTTCACCATGGTGACTCCACTGTTCAACGATCCATAGGTGACTCCACTAGTTGAAGATCCATAATGGCATCAAATGATCGAATGAAATTCATTGTGGCTGTGAGGTTTGATCCTTTGATTTTTATTGATATTTTTTATTTTCCTAATGTTGTTCCTACTATGGATAGTTGGGGAGACTACCTTCCACATTTCAAAGAAATCAAGGAGGATAATCCTTTAGATTGCCTCCTCAAGTTTCATGAATTCATAGATCAGCTAGATCTACACCACGAGGATGTCTGTATGAAGATGTTTATGTATTCATTGGAGGGCTATGCACGACAGTGGTACCAGTCCTTTCCTTCATCGACCATATCTTCCTTGAGGGAATTCCATGCAATATTATTCAAGCATTGTAAAAGGTATGATTCTTTTGATACATTTCTTGAGAATTGTTGTGAACAATTTGAATCCTATATTCAGCTGACAACAGAGATGATACACTATGTACCTGATGAAAGGTTGCACCCTATACTTTGTGAAGACAGTTTGAAATGTTCTCATGATGATTCTGATAGTTTTTATGATCATCTGAATGTTTATCCTCATGAACAATCTGCTGCTAATTCTCTGTTTGAGGATCAATTGTTAACTGAAAAAACTATTTTCGAAGACCTTACTATTGAGGAGGAAGAACTACAGGTAGCTATAAATAAAAAATTTATTGTTTCAAATGTGTCTTACAGTCAAAATTCCAAAGATCATCAAGCAATGCATATGCACTCATTCTTTCATTATGGCCGTGAAGCAAAGTTCTGTGAATTCCATATTTCAGGAAACTTTTCAGATCAACCTATCTTTGATGAGTATTCAGCTGGAGAATAGTAGATCCCCACGTCGAATTTTGATGGCTTGATTACGAGCCAGTCGGTGTATGACAACTATGAATTAAATTTTGATGAGGATATAAAGGAATTTCAAGAGCATACTATAAATATTTTTTCTTCATCCATATAGGAACAACATTATGTAGAAATCAGCTATCCCAGGTCTGCAAAAGACATTGACTATGCTAGGTTTAACATGGTTGAATATTTCATATCTTCTTCTCCTTTTGCAGTACCTCATGAATAGAAAACCGGTATCAATTATAGAGAAGAAGAATTAAATGGTTCTCATGAGAAACCCATTCAATTCAAGAAGCAGGTTGTAATATCCCTAAGGCTGAACCCAATTGTAAATGTAAATACAAATGTACTTAAGCTGGTGAGTTGTTTTGATATCATTTTTGTATGCACATTTCATGGCATAGTGTGTGCATGTAGTGCACAATAAAATGAGGAAGTGAACACATTCCAAGATACCATGCGTAGCCTCTTAAGTGCACGCGATGTTGAGGCTAGGGAGATTTTGTGTATATGATATGTTTTATAGGCTGGTGAGCCAGTTATTATAAGCTAGGATGCTTATGTTTTGATTAGGTTGGAGAGCCTAGATGTTAAAGGCCAGTGCGTCTGTTTTTGCACATGTTTCATATTTAATATAAAATACATCGTCGCTTGCAGACTGACCACGATAAAAGAGACGGGGGACTAAACTCCACTAGTTAGGGAAAGAGAGGGGCTAAGTTAAGGAAAGGGGCTAATCTAGGGAGCTTGAGCCAAAAATGAATATTATATTAATATGTCTTAAAACATAAAGTATGGATAATTATTTTATCCTAAGTTCCAAAGTTGGGGACAAGTGGGCCAAAGTAGCTCCCAACATGACAAGTGTCAAGTTGGGGACATGCATACATATTGTTGGGACTTAGCTCATTTTCACATGGCCCCATCATTCTGACCATCATCTTTTCCATGATTCCTTCTATCATTCAACCATGATTCCATGACCATTTCACTCACGCAGTCAGTTATCCTTCATACATTTCTATCACTGTACCTGAACCGGTATCCATAGCCATTTTTGTCGATGTACCTAGTTAGTGTGAGAGAGGGATTGAAGAAGCGAGTTGTCAGGCCCGTGGGATATTGAAGAGGCGGGTTTTCAGGCCCGTGGGATATTGAAGAGGTGGGTTGTCAGGCCCATGAGCAATTTCTCTCTGGGTGAGACAATTGTTGGGAATTGATTTCCTGAAGGTGCTAAACTACATCTACAGGACTCTGAGACTTCCTGTCCGACCTGTTGCTGAAGCTTTGGAAGGGAAGTGGGGCAGCCGAAGGATTGCTGAGAAGAGAAGGGGCACACTTCCTGGGGTGGGACATGCATGTGGGGAATGAGAGACCGTAGGTTGTTATTTTGAGTAAGCACCCGTGACAGAGTCTTTCCTGTTTTCCATGATCCATTAGCCTGGTTAGGAACCACTTACCTGGTGGAGTTTAGTCCCAACTCGGGGGTGACTCACTGTTGAGAGTGATGAATAGTGTGGTCTAAGGTTGGGAGGTTCGTGGAAGGTCTACATGCAGTTGGTGATATTCTTAAAAAGTTAAGTGTTAACTGTGTGATAAAATTACATGCTACATTGTTATTTACGTGTCTATTTTATGGGTTTATCATATGCGTGGTTATATTTGTCTGTAGGTTTTTGGGTATTTCTTGTATATGCTACATGTTTATGTTTACTATTATTTCAATGTGAATTTGTCCATTTACATAATGTATTTGTCTGTTACATTTTATATATAAGCTTCCACAAGAGTGTTGTGTGTGTATGTTTTAAATGCATGCAGTTAGTAATTTTTTAATGTGGCATAGTTCAATTGGTTGTTGGGTAGGTCACAGTATGTTCCGCAATGACAGAACGAAAGTGTTATCTGGCGTAGCGTGGCCCGGCCATGGGTGGTCGGGGATGTTAGATAGGTAGATGTAACCTTTTATGGTCATTACTCCACTTCTTTTGTTTTTTGTGATCCGGTGGCCATCTATATGGAGGAATTCATAAATTCAAAGTGTCAGTCCTTGTTTCGCTATAAATCTAAAAATAAAATTTATGATCCAGTGTTGATTCTTGTTCTAGTCTTCATTTTGATGAAGCACATACAAAGAGTTTGGCTTGTTAATCAATTACTTGAATTGCTCTTCTAGAAATTCGTAATTACATAATTGAGTAGTTGAACTAATTAAGAGTAGGGTAGGGTAAAATAAGCTTTCCATATGAGCATGTAGATTCTTTCAGTTTGTTGGCTTGTTGCAGCATGTTGTCATTTCAGTAGTGTGTGTTCAAAGTTTAAATAGCTTGCAGATTTTTAGTAATGGTATGAATGACTCCACTAGCCCAATGTATTAAACACAATGCAAAAATTGTGAATGTTTGCAGAGTAGAAAATTTATAGGGTCAGGTTGCACAAATGAAAAGGAACAGTGGTATGCTTGTTCTTGACAACTCGCAGAGAGCATGCCATCCCTAGAAGGAGCCACTGTTAGTATTGAGATACTACATATCAAATTTTCTCCTTGTTACAAGAATAAGGTCATTCTTGTAACACCAAAAAATATTGTTTCTACAAACACCAGCTAAATTTACTCTGGAGACCAATCACTAAGGATAGAGGTCAAAGTTCTATTGTGTTAAGCCTACCAATCATCTCTTATCATGCAAAGAAAGGGGCTTTTCATTCATATCATATGCCATCTCATGAAGCATCATTGACACATAAGGAGCAGCAAAAGGTCGTGGGTTTCATCATCGGGCCATCTCATATGCCATCTCATGAAGCATCATTGACACATAAGGAGCAGCAAAAGGTCGTGGGTATCATCATCGGGCCACTTCTTAAGTTATCAATGTTCCACCATACGCAACAGTCAAAGCAATGAAAACAACCATATCTAATTCATCCACCAACGCCCGAGGATAAGTTCATATGACAGCATATGGACTCAGCACCAGGTGCCAAGGAGAAAGCCCATAATGGGGCATAACATTGCACAACGCGTCAGCATGTGTATAAAACAATAGTGAATATACAGTGTTTAATTACATGAATGTTGTTTCATGTGGGATATAGTGAATATAAAGTGTTTAATTACAGCAAAACATAAAATGCCAAAGAACTCTGCAAATGCCTATGCTTAGGTGTTGAGTGTCAAGGGTTACACGCTCAAGTGATCACAATATTATGACTATAAGTTGATATAAAAGCGCCTGGTGTATGCCGTGCTCAAGATATCGACAAAGTTTATGCTATCATCCATCCAGCTGTCGAGCAAAATGCCAACAAGAAATCCTATGACAAATTATCAGAGGATATGCACAGGATGGGCGTTGCAATCAGGAAATGATCTAGCAGGTGCCAAATCCAATGAAATAATTGTTGCTAGCATCATCTCAGCATATGCACAACTAACAAATCTTCAACAAGGGAAGGCCATTCATGGTTATGTTGTTATTCCCACTGTGGACATGATGTGTAAATTTGATGATAATATTCCAGCTCGGTATTCAAAATTCAATCAATTGTTTTTATTCTAAAAGTAAAAAACAGCCTGGGCCAAGGTTTAAACGCAACAACACATAGCTTCAAGCCTGCAAGCTGAACACCAAAGTACCCGAGCTCAAATTTCACAATATGTCACAATGATTTCAGTTTACAGATGTTGAAAGGTGAACGTCCATTGTTAGCAAAATGTCGGATGTTGAAGATAAAGAAGGAACAACACCAATGCAACCAATAGATGACGAGGAAATGTCACGCCTCATGCCCACATGGATAACTATTCAATAGGACGAAACACTTCCAGCTGTCAAAGAAAAGTGTTTGAAAATGACCAATGAATGCCAAAGCAGTTCAAGGAGCTACTACAATGTTTATTTTCCAAATTTTTGATTAACACGTTTTGCTGGTGTACCTAAAAGTGTTGGAAGCGTTACCAAGTCATAGTGGAGCGCAGAAATTTGAAGGATCAGGAACACATTAGAACCACCGAGGTCTACAAGCACATGGATATCCTAGAGCTACTTTGCTTAATAGCAGTCCAAGTGTTCATCAAAATTTCAGTTCTTATGCTCACATCGAGGTAAAATCCAAGTGTTGTGGCATATATTCGAAGGTGTTCCATCGCTATATAATGCAACGGGCAAGTGTCAATTCAACATCTAGATAAGTGATGTCTACGCTATCAAGGAAATTACGCTATAGATTGGGCGTGGTCATGACATCATGGATCATATATATTCATATTTTTGAAAGGAGATTATATCTCTAGTTATGAAGGGTGTTGATTGCACATCTCATTCTTCAGGGAATCAGATTTTAGAAAGCAGCTGGTATATGAGGTAAAATGGCAGTGTGCAGAAGGGATTGCTTCAAATCTAGTAATGGAAAGCTATGAAGGGCCATTTAATTGAATTAAAATTGACCTGAACACATTCTGTTTTTTCTCATGAAAGCTTTCAAGTGGTGCTTTATTTTTATTTTTTTCATAAAAGCTTTGAGGAATCTTCTACATTACTTGTTATGAGAAAACTAGGAGAAACCTTGCTCGAAAGTCTTATAACTATTTTTGAAGGAGAAGCTCTTACAACATATTATTCCCTATTACATATTCTCTCATGGGTTCAAGCGAGAGTTAAGACTGCTATCGACACTTTTCGGGGAATAATTACTCGCCATGGTGTTATTGTGATATACATAGGAGAGCTATCTTCAAAAGTTCAGAGAGGGAATTAAAACTTAACTTCATATTCCAAGGAAAATAATTTGCAACAAGGACTTTTTCTCAGAGGGTCCAAGTCAACAAAAAGATCAACTCCCAGATTTTATGGATTAGATACATAAAAATAGGACAGCTAAAAGATATAGGCAGCAGAACTTTCTGATTATCATTCAAAATTGGAAGCACATTATAGCAAATACAGAAGCAGTTTTGATCCAGGATAAGGATGAAGATTCTGATCTTCATCTATTTTATGGGAAGAGAAGATTTTATTTTTAAAGAAACCATATCCATATCTTCAGGCATGAAATCAACAAACTGAAGATCGAATCTTATACCCTGAAGCACATTCCAACAAGAAATTTAGTAATCAAAGTCTTAACATCTACACAGGTGGCAGAATTCAAGGGGGCAACTCCAGGTTTTGATGCATAATTTTGGTTTCCAAGCATATTATAGGTGGCATAGCAACTGTCAAGAAGCCTCCAAAACACATAATTTGATGGCATTCAACCTCATTTGTCTCATTTGTTTTGCAAAGAGATCATAGATTTGTTTCTTGTTATGATCGTTTCCCAGGAAAAAGAAAAATATTTTAATTATACTCTGTTATTTAAAGATGATGGAACCCGATTAAGAAGAGGGGAGGGGAAGGCCCGTGAGGGTATAGGAGATATATGAGAAATGTAACAAAATTGTGTGAATGATGAGAAGCGGAAGGGAATTTTTTTATCTTGTAATCGCTTGTGACAATGAAGATTCATGACAATTGTCTTATCAGATTGTAAATTTATTTGTTTACACTTTGCAGTTTCATATTGCTGGAATAAATTTCAGACATTGAGAATCAATGGTTGCCCATGGATAATATATTCTCGAGCAGTATAGATTTTTCTTTGACTGCCTATTCTTTGTGTTTTTTGTTTCAAGTACCTTTCCCATCCATTTTGCAAAGAGAGTCTTTGTTTGATGGGTATTTTACCTTTTGTTATTTCCTTATTTTTCTATTACTCATCATATAAACTTTTATTTGATATGCAATTTGATTTCCTTCGATCAACATGGTGTTTACATGACTTCATGCCCAATGGTGTCTCACTGCTCTGCAATTAATTTATTTCCTTCGCTGATTCTCTTTCATTTTACATGATCCACCTTCCTTTCAAAATCCAAACACATCCTTATTTATAAAAATCATTGCAATAACTTGAATATGCCCTAGCTTGCCCTTTAGCAGTCAAGTGCAACTTTAGGGACTAACAGGCCTGCAAACCTCCTTCTGTTGTCTAGATCCTCAGTCAAAAGGGAAAGGGAGAAGACAACAGTCGAACTCGGGTAAAGCAGGGTACGGCTCAACAAATTACCAGTGCATGCAAGTTACAGAGGTTCACAATGGAAGAGGTTTCAACAATGGAGGAAATGGTTGACTGCTTGTATTCTTAGTGCATGAGTGAATGGGGAAAAGATAGTGAGTGAACATGTGAGCAAATATGGAAAGAATGGTCAGTGAACCCCAACAAAGATGGATTTTCCCCCATAAAACTGCATGCATCCTAGATGAAATATGGCTTTCTAGGAGCTCGTTCCTCTCCACTTGGAGTTTGTTCCTCCCCCAAAGGAACTCAGGATAACATGGTTTATTTCCCAAGCCTTAGTATTTTAGGAAATACATTATAATATTTCCTTGGGTTAAGCCCTCAAGCTTAGCCCGTTTTTCCTAGCCTCTCATCCCCCTTCCCTTTCCTTTCCTAGTGGAGCTTATTCCCCCACAACTCTTTCTTTGTGGTTAGTCTATATGCAGTAATGTATTTTTATTAATGATCTTCATAATTACATATACAAAAATAGATTCACTGGCCTTAGAATTTAGACTCTCCGGACTAATAAACACATAAGCATCCCATCTTATAAACACTTAGCTAGCCAATCTATAAACATCATTAAACATCATTACTATTCAACAGGGTCTCAACCTTGGGGTATTACAATGCCATCCCCTTATTTATACATTGTCCTTAGTGCATCATATTTACATATTACAACAAGATTTTCAAAAATCTTCAATAAGATGTTGGTATTCTTTCCGCATAGAATGTTCATGCTCCCAAGTTGCATCCGCAGGACCATACTAGGTCCATTGGAGATTTACAATCCCTATGGCTCGATTCCAGAGATGTTTGATTTTCCGGTCCAGAATGTGTACCGGATGCACTTGAAAAGCGCTTTCTTGCTCCAAGTGAATCACATTCCAATCAAGAACATGAACATGATTAGCATCAAGTATATTTTTATTAAGAAATGATACATGTAATAAAATATGTATAGACATAGATGCAGGAAATGCAATCATATAAGCTACTCGTCCAATCCTCTCTAGGATTTCAAAAGGCCCACAATATCTAGCTACCAACTTGGAACAATTTCCCAACTTCGGGGAACTTTTGTTGGGCTTCACCTTCAAGAAAACATAATCACCCACTTTAAATTCCACGTGAGGTCTTCCCTTGTCAACATAGTTTTTCTGCCTATTTTGGGTAGCCTTTAAACTTTGTTTTATCTTCAACATTTTATCTTCCATTTATTTGAGCAACTCTGGCCCAATCACTGTTATATTAGTTGGGTTTTCCCAGCTTATTGGTGAGTTGCACTTTCTTCCATAAAGTTACTCAAATGGGCTCATCTTCAGCGAAGCTTGGTACCCATTGTTGTAGGAAAATTCTACCAAGTGTAGATAATCTTCCCATTTATATGGTTTTTCCATTACATACATCCTTAACATATCCTCTATCACTTGGTTCACTCATTCGGTTTTCCCATCAGTCTTGGGATGATAAGTTATGTTGAAGTTCATATTTGTTTCGAACCCTTTGAATAATTCCCTCCAAAAATTTGAGGTAAACGTTAGGTCTATGTTAGACACAATTGTCTTGGGTATGCCATGCAACCATGCTACTTCCCTCATATAAATATCAATAACATTGGTTTCCTTGTGAGTAAACTTCAAAGGAATGAAATGGGCAACTTTAGTAAGCTTGTCCATTACCACCATGATAAAATCATGTTTCTTGCTTGTTTTGACAATTTGGTGATGAAATCCATTGTCACCACTTCCCACTTCCACTCAAAAATGGAAAATGGCTATAGCAACCCAGTTGGGTGTTTATGCTCAGCCTTGACCTTTTGACACTCCAAACATTTAGCAATGTACTCAACAATCTCCTTCTTCCTGTCTATCCAATAATATTGTCTCTTGACTGCTGCAACTATTTTCTAATATCCTGGGTGTCCAACATAAGGTACATTATGCATCTCTTTCAAAATCATACTTCTCAATTCATGATAATTGTGTACATAAATTTTGTTTCTGTACAAGAGAACTACATCAATTCGCACTTCATAATATTGAACTTTCTTTTGCATTTTACCTCACTGTAATTTTGTTACCAATTCCATGTACTACAAATTTGCTTTTGCGGCCTCATAGATTCTTCCTTTAAGATTAGTTTGATACATGCTAATGGTTGTAGAATGTAGTTCATCCACTCTCTTCCTGAGTGCATCAACCACGTTGTTCTCTTTTCCTTTGATGTTCTTGACATCAAAGTCATACTCACAGAGGAATTCCAACCATCTGCTCTGCCTAGCATTCAAAGTTGGTTGATCAAACAAATATTTCAGACCATTATGGTTTGTCCTTAGCTCAAACCTCTTTCTGATGAGGTAGTGGCTCCACTTATTCAAGGCGTGCACTATAGATTCCAAATCCAAATCATGAGTGGCATAAATCATTTCATGCTCTTTCAATTTCCTAGATTCAAAACATATCACAACCCCATTCTGACTAAGGAATCCACCAAGTCCTTCTTTGCATGCATCTGTGAAAACCAAAAAATCTTCATTCGGATAAGAAATTCTCAGAATTGGAGCACTGGTTGACAACTACTTCAATTGTTGGAAGATCTTTTCACATTTTGTTCTCCACAAAAACTTCACCCCCTTCCTTTGAAAGGAAGTGTTTGGGTGAGAAATTATCAAAAACCCTGCAATGAATCTTTTGTAGTAACCAGCTAGACACATAAAGGATATGACTTCTGTCACATTCTTAGGTTTTTTTCCACCATTTAATGGCCTCAATATTTTCAAGGTCCATTTATATCCCTTCTTTAGATATGATATGCCCCAAAGAGTGAATCTGGTTTTGATAAAATGAGCACTTGTTCAATTTGGCATACAACTGGTGCTCTCTTAGCACTTGTAACACCATCCTCAAATGATGCTCATTGTCTAAATAATAACATGAGCCTCAATCCTCCTTTGAGAATCCTCTTTTCTCCTTGGAGCATTCAAGCACTATTTCAATAGGCCATTCCACTCACCTTTTGACTCTTGAGGGAATAGGCATTGATTTTCTTCATCATTTGCCATTTTTTTTCCATTGTAAGAAGATCTCCTGATTAGGGAACTCAAGATCCCTCCCAAGGAGGAAGAGGGGACCCATAAGTCCTCAGTTTTATTTACGGTGTTTGTCAACTAATATAGTTATCCATTGGTTGCATAATCTTGGTCATTGGTTGATTGTTTATGGTTCTAAGTTTTTTATGCATTATATTTTTTATTTCCTTAGTTTTTTTAGTTTTTTCATTTGTTTATTACATGTGTTTGGCTTGTTTAATCCACTCACTTACTTCTGTCTTGTCTAGCAGGCCCAACTAGGCATGCAAGTGCCATTGTTTTTCTCACCCAAGTGACAAAACATACACAACAGATTGGCGACCATACTGGGGAAAATGTATCAAATTTCACCCTATTTGGGCTTAGAGAGCACTTATTTTTAATCCATTTTTCTTGTAGGTACCAAAAACGGCCCAAACTTACCCGTCAAAAGCCAAATTCTGAGTTGGAGGAGGAGAATTTCAATCAAAAATTCCCGCCCGACACGTATCAGAAAATGTGCAATTATTCCATCCCACAGATGCACACTCAACGCACTGTGCACCCAAAAGGATTCTTGTCTTTGCACACTGTGCACCTAGTGCACCTCTATCATAATCGTAACCCACACATATTTCCATATTTTCAAAATTGTAATGGTTTTTGTGATGATTTGAAGGCCTCTAGCCTTAAAATTCTTGCTTTCATGCAATTTGTAATGCCCATGCACTCCACTTAGAGTCCTTTCCCATATGAAATGTTAGCTAAACATAGGCACTTAGGGGGTAAAAAGAACCAAATATTCTCTTCTTTTTCTTTGGTTGCCACATGGATGGCTTGTTTGGTTTGTAAAATTTAAGTTGAAATTATTGCTATAACATATAAAAACACTTACATTGGGACAAAAAATTAACTTTGATCATTGAGTATGCTCTTTTCTCGCACCATAGAGCGATATTGAGAATTTGAAAGGTGATTAAGGAGATATTTCATCTCCCTTAACAAAAAAATATTTAGGAGCGGACGAAGCCCCCCTAGGGATCCTCTTAGTTTCTTTTTGAAATCATCTTAAAGTTGTAAGGGCCCATACATGCCTACATGTTGCAAACTTAGGATAGTTTCTTGAAATGGATTTCTTAGTTTACATTATTAGGGGAGTTTAAAGATCAAAGTAACGGGCCCATACATTCCCACATGCTTGCAAATCTAGGATAGGTTTTTCAAGCTTTCTTAGTGTAAACAATGTTAGGGAGTTTAAAGGATTGGTAAGGACCCATATGCCCATATTCTAGTTATTTAGTGATGCAGGAGCATCGCCTACATCAAGCGAGCCAGCGCAGAAGCGGAGGACAGCTGGACAAGCCAGCACAAATTTTGAAAACACTTTGGAAAGTTGTTGCGCGAACATTAATATGGAAATTTAATGAAGCGCACTTGTATATTGTAATCGGACCTTGAGCCTTTAGCTCTCATCCTTAGTAGGTAGAGGCATTTAAGATAGTTAATGTAGGTAGATAGAATTTAATTCTAGACTAGACACCTTTAGAGTGCAAGAGGGAAACGAGATATAGACACCCTCATTGTGCATTTGTATTATTATTGGAGATTGAAGAATTTGAACAAAAGAAAGCAGAGAGCTATGTAAGAACACCCATGTACAGACATTTGAATTAATAGAAAGCTTGGATTAAAATTCATGGTTTGTGTTGTTCTCTGTGTATTGATGTTGATATGCTCATGAATGTTTGCTTCCTGTTATACATTTTCTTTTATATGTTGTGTATATGATTTCATGGTCAAGTTGAAATCTGAAGGAAAGAAGGAATGAGTTTCAATTGTTTCTCTATTTGAGCCAGAGAAATACTGCAAGGAGTGCAGTTGAAGTGTCCGCAATGAGTGCATTGACAGAGGGTTCAGATAGAGAAAGATTTTGTTCTCATTCATCCCAAAGGTGCAGTTTGGCACAAAAGCTGTGCAGGGAGTGCGCAGGCCGGGGAAAGTCTCAGGGTTGCGAACCTGAGTGAAGTATCGAAGGACTGCTACTGCAGGTGTGCGCAAAGTCGAGGGACTTCAACACTTAGACATGGTTCAAGGTTTGCCGCATGGAGTGCGTGAAAGAGTTTTTCTGAAGGACTTGAAGGTTGTGGGAAAAGCTCAGGAAGATAGAGCCTTCGAGTTTGTCGAAGAACAACACAGACAAGTTGTGCCATTGAAGGTTGGCAAGAAGCGTCGTAAGTTACACGCAGGTGGACGAGTTCCACAAAGAACACTTAGCCATTTCGCAGATTTCATCAGGAAGGAATGGACGATCAGTATTCTCCGAGGGGAATTCGCGATACTCCGTGAGCCGTTAGATCTTGGAAAGTTGCAGGGGAGATACGGGGACATATTTCCAAAGGGTTCAAAGCTCAGGAGGGGCAGAGCCATTGATCAGGATCACGAGGACCGTTGGATCTACACATATATCATGTATCGGAGTTTCGTGGATTGAAACTCCAAACCATTGCAACGGGAATCGCGAAATCGTGATATGCGATATCCCGACGGGTACGAGAAGAGCGTGGGGCCACCAGAACCAGAGTGGTGGACAGGTGGCACGAGTTATCATAATTTCGCAGCGAGAAGTGCTGAAAAAATTTCATTAGGATTCGCAAAATCGCGAACCCCAAATTCCCGATAGAGGTGACGGGACGTTGAAAAGTCAACTCGTATGCGTGTCGGGTAATCGGCATATCGGGAGTCAGGAGTCGGTAAAACGAAGTTTTCGACATCGCGAATAGCAAAATCACGATAGAGGAAACCTCGATAGGAGGAAGTCAGCGTTGAATGAGGTGTCAGGTATCAGCGATCTGAGAGTGCAGCGTTCGATCATTGACCTCGCGAAATCGTGAAGTCCGATCCTCCGAGTGTAGAGAGGGGATAAAGGCGAAGAGTTTTGTGGGTGCGGATTTCTCAATAGGGAAATATAAGAACCATTGTAGTTCTTCGAGCCGTGTGAAGAGAAGATCCTGTGTGCGCGTGGACCTTTCGACCTGCGGGTGGTGAAGGGGCTGCGTTGTTGTCAAGTGGTATCAGAGCACAGAAAGACTCTTTGATTTCTGTAGCAGAGAAAGAGAATTCACCATGCCGTAGAGAAGAGATAGACAATCACCCGATCCAGAGGATAGGGAAGTGCAGCAGAGAAGAGGCAGGCAGGTAACAGATCTAGTCATGGAGAGATAGATGTGTGATCTCCGAGCTAGACTTGAAGACATGGAGACAACGCAAAGATGCACAGTCAGTGCGGGGGATCTGAGTGATTCTGAGAGTGAAATTGAGGTTGAACGTGAAGAAGAAGTTGCGGCTGAAGATGCATCAAACAAACGTTTGATCAAAGCTATTGCCAGGATGGGTGCAAGAGCAAAGATGGACATTCCAGTTTACGAGGGAAACTTGGATGCAGAGGAGCTTATAGACTAGATTAGAGCTCTAGATACATACNATGTTGTCATGAGATTGAAAGGACATGCAACATTGTGGTGGGATGAACTACAAGCTGACAAACACTGCAAGGGAAAGAAGAAAATCAAGAGCTGGGATAGGATGATCGCAAAGATGAAGGAAAAATTCATCCCCAGGGATTATCAAATTACTCTGTTCAGGAGGATGCAGAACCTGAGACAGAAGCTGATGACAGTGAAAGAATACACTGAGGAATTCTACAAACTGAACATCAGAGCAAGTCATTGGGAGAGCGATGATGAAAAGGTTTCCAGAAATATGAATGGCCTGAGATATGATATCCAGGATGAGATGAGCATGGTAACCATCCAGAAGGTGGAAGATGCTTATCAGATGGCTCTGAAAGATGAAGGGAAGCTGAGCCGAAAGCAGAGTCAGAGGGGCCGAGGCAGAAGTCAGCCCAGAGGCAAGGCAGTTTCCCAGGATAAATACCAGAAGCCTAAGGAGGGATGGAAGAAACCTTCGACTCGAACAAAGAGAGGTGGGACCTCACAGAGGGGGCCATATGTTGAACAGAGAGGATAGCATAATGAGTAGAGAGGAGATTATGCTGACAACAACACTCTTCCTCTACCTCTAGTACGAGGAAAAGTGT
>JASDQU010107109.1:42448-84448 GCA_032191745.1 Picea mariana
ATATATATGGGAAAGAAACGAATTACGATGGTTAAGGATTATGAAAAATATTAAGATAATTTGGAAAAATCGATCCATGAATAGTTTGATAAGGTATGCTATATATTCCTCAAAAAGAAAATGACAAATTGTTACCATGATGATTAGAAGTGATGTTGTTGAAAATTAGTTAGTGAAGTTCATACCCAAAGGAGTGGCTAAACGTATCAAAAGCACGCATTGTTGGTGGAAACAAAAATCGTTACTTTCAAAGGAAAGGAACAACAATAGGAACAACCGCAAAAAGGAACAACAGTTGTTTCTTTCAAATGAATAGCGCTACCCGAAAAAAAGGAACGACAATCGCGACAAAGGGAATGACAGTTGTTGCGTTCGAATGAAAGACACTACCCGCAAAGGGAACAACAATCACAACAAAAGGAAAAGAAGTCGTTCGTTCGAATAAACGACACTACCCATAAAGGGAACAACAATCGTAGCAAAGGGAATGACAGTTGTTACGTTCGAAGAAGATGACGATGATGTTCAAATTTAACCATATAATTAAGTAATTGGATACCTTCTGCATAAATTTTTGTTTTAGCGAATCTTGGATTGATTATTCATCAACTAAATTTAATTTTACGGGTAAATTTATTCAATGATCGGAGGAATACAATACATTGGATGGTTTATGGTGTCATGCATTCATTTTCTATTTACTACAACCGTGCATTCTTTTAGTGCAGTCGCCCGACTTTTTGCTGCAGAATATGACATATTCATCTTCTGTATAAAACAAGGTTTATATTCGATGGATTTTTCAAAGTAAGACAATAGAAATTTGAAGTTTTGAATAAGGAACAGAAAAAAGTGCTAATTATATTTCATTACAATCATCTTTTCTAGTTTTTTGTTTTCCAAAGCTCTTTATAGTGACTTTCCTAGAAAGTAAAAACCTAAAAATGGATCAAATCTTTAAAGAAAAATGTATACAATATGTATAGTGCTGGAAAGACAACAATTTCATGGAGTTGAAACAGTTGGGTTACCTTCCCAGTTAGCTAAAATCTAAACAGTAGGATAATTACTTCTTAGAAAAATGATTCTTTTGAAAGCGACTGATGGTAAAGATGTAGCCGATGTCCATTTACTAGAAAAGGAGAATGAGACTTGTCGATGGTAACTAAAGTGATAGTTCCATTATCATGGACTTCCTTGATCTCATATGGTCCCAACCACCTTCTCTGCTATTTCCCAAGAAAATCCTGAAATCTGGAATCATAGAGAAGCGCCCTGTAATATTCCAGATATAAAAAGTATGCAGAACAAAAATAAAATTCTAGAAATGGAAGATAAATAACAATATAGCCACAATAACACCACAATAACACTGAAATGATATCGAAATAACATCAGAAAGAGCACTTTGATTCTGATAGCAATGTTCACAGGCCTCTTTGAGCGAGAAACCACCAGCCGATCAGATCTCTATTACAATAATATCCAAGATAGGGTTCTCATACCCTTGACACCTATTTATACTAAATATGTCTATCAAAAGAACCATCTAGAGGAAGATACTTCTAGAAGCGGAATCTTCTATTAGGTCTTCTTACATTTGACTTATTCCACTTTATTGAAAGGCCTTATTAATATTGAACTTTATTACATATGAATATATTGTTCTACATACGTGAGGGGTTAGGTCCCTAACGTGTTCTCCCCCTTAAAAATAGCCTTGTCCTCAAGGCTTGAGATGTGGAAATTGTTGCAGAATGGTAGTTGGTTCCCAAGTGGCATCTGCTGGAGTTGTATCTTTCCACTGGACTAACACTTCCTTGATGGTTCGCTGACAGAGGCAATGATCCCACTGGTCCAAAACTACTTGTGGTTGTAGCCAAATGGATCCTTCTTCATCCAAATTGTGAAGGTTGGTTTGAGTTTGTCACTTAGTTCCAATCACCTTCTTTAAGAATGAAACATGAAAAATAGAATGTATCTTAGAATGACTGGGAAAAGATAACTAATAGGCCACCTGTCCCACACACTTGAGAACAGTATAAGGACCATAAAGTTTAGGTGCCAACTTCTGAAAATGGCCAGCCTTGAGGTAATTTTGCTTGTAAGGTTGCAGTTGAAGAAACACTTGATCCCCTCCTGTAAATTGATGTTTAGAGCGACCTTGATTTTCTTGTTGCTTCATACGATTCTGGGCCATGACCAAAATCTCTTTGAGGGTACAGAGAATATCCTCTCGAACTGTAAGTGTTTGGTCAACTGCCTAGACCTTCGAAAGACCTGGTAAATATGAGAGAACTGAAGGTGGATTTTTTCCATATATCGCTTCAAAAAGATTCATGTGGGTAGCTGGATGGTATGAAGTGTTGTACCACCATTCAGCTAGGGGTAACCATTAAGCCCACTGATTTTTCTTTTCCGATACAAAACACCTCAAATATGTGTCTAAACACTTGTTGACAACTTCAGTTTGTCCATTATTCTAGGGATGATAAGTTGCGCTGAGATGCAATTGGGTGCCTTGAAGCTTGAACAGTTCTTGCCAAAAATTGCTGGTGAAAGTTGGGTCGCGATCAGAAACAATAGAATGCGACATGCCATGAATCTTGAAGACTTGATCCATGAAAAGTTGAGCCACATTGGATGCTGTAAATGGGTGTTGAAGAGAACAGAAATAAGCATACTTTGAAAGGCGATCAACTACCTCAATGATGATTGATTTATTTCCCGATTTAGGTAAGCCTCTAATAAAATCCATAGAGATATCCCTCCAAATAGCAGGTGGAACCGGAAGCGGTTGTAGTGTGCCAAGAGATTTGACTTTTTCTCCCTTGTTACATTGACACACATCACATTCAGCTACAAAATTACGAACATCTTGTTTCATATCATCCCAGAAAAAAGAACGTTTGAACCTGTCATAGGTTTTGGTAAACCCGGAGTGCCCAGTTGTGAGTGTAGCATGAAGCTCAGAAAGTACCGTGGATTTAAGTTTTTCCTATTTACTTAAATACAAATGACCTTTGTATCGAAGCTCATCATGGAGCCAAGAGTACCCTGGGGGGACTAAAGAATTGGACTGCAATTGTTGTATCAGATGAAAAATTTTTGGATTGTGTATCCATTCTTGGCGAACGTCTTGGAGCCAATCTGGTACAATGAAGGAGAGAGAAAAAAGGTATCCTTCATCTTCATATTTTCGGGAAAGTACATCCGCAACCACATTGTCTTTGCCTTCTTGTAAATTATCTCATAATCATATCCAAAGATCNGTTGTATCAGATGAAAAATTTTTGGATTGTGTATCCATTCTTGGCGAACGTCTTGGAGCCAATCTGGTACAATGGAGGAGAGAGAAAAAAGGTATCCTTCATCTTCATATTTTCGGGAAAGTACATCCGCAACCACATTGTCTTTGCCTTCTTGTAAATTATCTCATAATCATATCCAAAGATCTTAGTCACCCATTTTTGTTTCTCTGGGGAGGAAATGTGTTGTTCCAGAAAATACTTGAGGATTTGATGATCTGTCTTAATCTGGAAGTGTTGCCCCAATAGATAAGGGAACCATAGATCAACAACATGCATAATAGCCAACATTTCCTTTTCATAGATTGATTTGCCCAAATTTAATTCAGACGGTTGTTTTTTGGTAAAGGCCAAAGGCCGACCATCTTGCATAAGGACAGTGCCAATTCCTTTCCCTGAAACATCACATTCCAGGACAAATATCTTTGTGAAATCGGGAAGGGATAGGACTGGAGTGTTGCACATGGCCATCTTCAAGGTTTGAAAATCCTGAGCAACTGCTGGATTCCAAGTGAAAGAATTATTTTTAAGGAGTGCAGTGAGAGGTGTCACAATCTTTCCATAATTATTAACAAACTTGTGATAATAACATGTTAATCCCAGAAATCCACACAATCTTTTGAGAGTCTTTGGGTGAGGCCAGTCTTGCATAGCTTCAATCTTTTTAGGATCCACCCTGATGTCATCCTTGCCAACAAGATGACCCAAGTACTCGACTTCTGAGGCACCAAAAGAACATTTAGATGGTTTTAGGAAAAGTTGGTGCTGAGAGAGTAGATGGAAAACTCGATCCACATGAGCAAGATGGTCTATCCAAGTTTTTCTATAGATGAGGATATCATCAAAGAAAATTAAGATAGAATGATGAAGAAAAGGACGGAAGACATGGTTCATGAGGCTTTGGAAGGTGGAGGGGGCATTACACAAGCCAAAGGGCATGACCAAAAACTCATAGTGGCCCTCATGAGTTCTAAATCTAGTCTTAGGAATGTTTGCCTCTTTCATACGGATCTGGTGGTATCCAAAATGAAGATCAAGTTTAGTAAAGAAGTTGGCGCCACTCAATTCATCCAAGAGATCATCAATGATTGGAATGGGAAATTTGTCTTTAATGGTGAGTTTTTTGAGGGTGCGGAAGTCAGGACACATGCGCCAAGAACCTTATTTCTTCAGGACCATGACCATAGGAGAAGAGTAGGGGCTCACACTAGGGCAGATAATGCTTGCGTTAAGCAGTTCTTGAACCATTTTCTCAATTTCATTTTTTTGGGAAAAGGGGTGGCGATAGAGACGAATATTGGGAGGAAGGATTCCTGGTACAAGGGGAATGGAATGATCATGAACACCATGGGAAGGAGGGAGTCCTTGGGGAGTGGAAAATACTAGTTGATGTTTAGAGAGGATGGATTGGAGGTCTTGCGGCACATAGGGTGTCTTAGTTGCTTGTATGGAATGGAGTTGGGAAATAATGCCAGAATGGCCTTTTTTGAGCAGTTTTTCCATGCGATGGGAATTTTTGGCCCTTGACCAAGTTTTGGATAACCTTGGTCATGTTTGACCAATTTTGGGACTTCGACAAGCTGGTCGAAGGTGGAGCGAAAGGTGAAGTGGATATCATGGGATCTCGGCCCCTTCTTAGGGAATTTTTGGTTTTAGGGTTTATGTAACGGGTATGGGATGTCGACCCATGGGTTTACCCATGTTTAGGCCCCTTTGTAATGTATAAATATATATCTAGGAGATGTTAGTAAGAGAGACTCTTGGTGAGAGACCTAAGTGTGTAATGTGGCTAGTGAGCTAAGTGCGAACAATTTTGGATGCTTCGTGCATACTATGTGTTAAGAAATTGCAGAGCTAAGTGCAAGTGATTGCGAGAGGATGGTGTGTAGATTGTAAGAAGGATTTGTTCTTAAACATAGCTCGGGAAGGAGGATCTAGCGAGGTGCGCGCAGATCTCCTGTCCTATGCAAAGTGGGTTCTTGTGGCTCTATTCTTATAGAATATTGAAAGAAGACAATAAAAGAAGAGAAGAGTTGGTGGATGTATCCCCACACTGGGGTGAACCACGTATATCCTATGTTGTGGTTGCTTTGTGAATTATCGTTGTTATGTTATTGATGTGATGTATGCTTAGTGCAATGATATATATTAGATGCGTTTGATATAATAGCTTAGTGCTTAGTAATGTGAATGAATGCTAGATCTGATGTATTTCTATATGCTAAGTGCTTGGATGTATTAGATCTTGTTGAATACTGCGCTACTCTGTAACTAGGGTTTCGACCTGCGATGTGAATAAGGGTTAAATAATGATGAATATTAACTACTAAGTGCTCTGTTAAGTGTTGTAATCATAGATCTATGTCCCATCTAGGTTGTAGACACTTGAGTCCTACAACCACCCCTACCTCTACCTAGGTGAGACTTCATCTGCTTTGCAGGTGTTGCCAAAAGGGTCGGTATTTAGGGTTTTATTGGTGAGTTGTTGAAGAGTTGCACCCTGGGTCTGCCCCTATGCCAACGAATGGTTCTGTTGCTGGGACCTAAAACTGCGATTGCTAGGAAATGAAGAAAATAAATCTCTGTGCATAGATCTGCTTCTTTAGTGTGCAGTATTCTACTTGACTGCGAAGCTCTGTGCTAATAAAGGAATCAGATCCGAAGAAAAAAGGTAAGATCTTAAATATTTGTGCTCTGATAAAGGTAAGATAAGTGAAAATTTTTGTTTCAAAAGAATGGATCTAGGTATGTCTAATAGATTTTGTCCTAATCTGAAAACTAGGGCACAACTAGAAGAAAGAATATTGGATATGAATAGATTTGATAAGAATATTGAAAGATATGTTATTCCTATGCATAGAAAGAATGTTTGGACTAACAAATGGATGCAAGATCCTAAAAAGAATTTTTTGTAGGTTAGTTACTGTGATCCTAGTGTGCAGTGCATGAAAGGTTGGGGGTCATTTAAAAGAAAGAGAGGATCAAATATTTTCTATAGTTGCAAAAGACCGGGACATATTGCTAAGGAATGCCCTGGTAGAGGTCCTAGTTGTCTTTGTTGTAAAGATATGGACCATGAAGTTTTGTATTTCCCTAGAATGATTGCTAAAGTTGAAAATATGAATATGAGACAAGAAAACCATGAGACAGGCCAAAAAAATAAGGATATGATAGAACCCTAGAAAGAATTAGAGACTATATTATTACAGATAAAAGAATCCCTGAATGATCACAGAGATATCAACTTATCAGAGATCTTCAAAGAGAAGGAGTGCATAGAAACATGAATATGAGACTTTGACATAGAATATGTTTTGGATGAGGAAACACAGGTGAATATCATGATAGAAAGAACTTGGGAAATTTTGGGAAAACCTGCTATGGTTCCTTCATTAGGAGAAATAGGATTGTTTAGAGGAAAGATGATAACCCTATGTGGAAGAATTACCCAGACATCTATGAGTGCTCATGGAACTTTGACAAAGGAAGAATTTGAGATTGTTAAATTTGTTGAGAACAACGCCCCATTTGCTATTTTGCTAGGAAAAACCTGGATTGAAAAAGATCAGATACGAAATAAACAAGAAGAGGAGGATCTAGAACAGAAAAATCAAGAACTAAGGGATATCATGGCTAGGAGAATAGTGCACTTAGTGGAAGAACAAGAGAACCAATCGAAGCTACGAAGGACCAAAGATCTGGACGTCGAAGTTGAAAGAACATAGGAAGACTGGAAACACATGTCTGTGAAAGAGAGTAGAGCACCTACCTGAGAAAGAGAAGAAGTATTACTCTCAAACCCTATGAAAGACCCTCCATAGTGCAAAGTTACTATGCCAAGAGGAGATAAGAATGATAATGTAAAGAGGAAACCAACGACTCAAATTTCAGGAAAGAAAGCCAAAAATCTTAGCAAGAAGAAAGAAAAGTTAGAAAAGTTACAGGAAGTTCCAGGGAGGACTTCACAGAAGGAAGGTTTGAAGAAACAGAACTTCGTCGCGATATCAGAATAGCGAAGATTGGCACTTCACCACGGTGAAGCAATATGACTGTTGAAGACGTCCCAACCGTTAGCCCAATGCTCCAAAATGGCTCGAACTGCAGTTATGGCTAGAAAGATCGCCATTAGATCATTGGGACTGCGCCATAACAAATGGAATTGCATTGATTGAGGCATTCTTGCCCATTGGAGGAGCCCGTTACGATGATTGTCTATTTATCCCGTCGAGCATTGCACCGAGAACACTTTTTTCAATTGTGATTATTCGAGCCCATAGAGAACAAGTTGATTTTGTGTTGTACCTATTTGAGATCTTGCCACCCGTTCTGTTACATTGAGTATTTGATCACCAACCTGAGAAACCTGATCTCGAGCGTGCATGTCGGGTGACTTTAGCGAAGTAGAGAAATTCATCTAGGAGATCCTCATAGACCTCATGACTGAGAAGGTCATGTCTACAGGAGTCCAATTTTCATCAACGAGAGGAGTGCAAGCATCCCCATTGACTGCTCGTGGATTTGGACCATCCCGAGTTGCGACAGAGAAATGAACCAATCATCAATATGACTTGGCAAATGCAAATCTCATCCCTTCTATTCTTCTCGATTATATCCCACCTCTGGCTAGCACGGTGAGCCGTGATAGTGTCCCGAGGGACTTCCACTACACCTTGATCACTGTGTACCTCCCGAAGGGGATACACGCAATTGGACTGCAGTTAGGAAAAATCAAGGCATTGAAGATCAGTTAATTGAACTTGGGAGATTGCAAGAACCATGGAATTCTCTCCCCACACAAGAAGTCAAAGATCATCCCCCAGCCATGGACTATGGACATCACGAGGTCCACTATCTTGAATGTGATGAAGATACCACACTTTGGAAGGCATCAAGAGGTTAATGTGTGCGCTAAACTCCTCTCATCTTTCTTCCATGGAGGTTATCTGTGGTTGGACAGATGCATCACCGTAGATCCAGCGCTGATCCATCGGATCACCGTATTAAGTATGCAAGGACCAGGCCCATAAGAATTTTATCTAGAGAAGGCTGCAGATCGCACCTTGTCTCAAAAAATTAAATATACCTATAGAAATGTGGAAAAGGAGAAGCGAGGCTACAAGGTAGCTTCCATTCAGAATGGCACAGTGTGCCTAGCCTGTCAGTTGATCGTTGGTAAGCTAGTAAGGAAGAACAGACCCACACAGGTTATAGGGTTCATTACTGACCTCGCGAGAAAATGCGTGGAAGGGATACAAATGAACTGGGTGAGCTACCTCTTCAACTAGTTAGAGAAAGACTACCGTGAATCTCAGGAGCAGGGCTATGCATTCCACTTCAGTTGGTTGTTGATCCTCATCACTTTCATTTCTTGGGAAATGCTAGAAGGTGCGACCTTCCTTGAGATTGAGCCATCAAAACCCTTAGCTGCAAAGTTCATCTCACTCTGGCATTCAAGTGACATGGAAAAACAATGGCAGTCAAACATGGTGTTCCACAACTACTACTTGCAATTGAAGAGGGATATTGAGTCTTTCCCTTGGATGACACCAAACACCCTGCACAGGTTCAGAACATTTGTGAAGTTCCACACAGATAGACATTTCATTTATATCACTGCGCGCGGAGATGAACAAAAATAAGAGATGCATAGATACTATAAACTCATAGAGGAGGACATGGAAGAAATCAATAAAGAATGGCCTATGGATTTCCTTATACCAGTCGACCAGGAAGAACTGTCCGACCCCAATCGCATCAGAATTATGGTGGTTACTCACGAAGAGTATGATGCACCCAATAGTAGCAGAAGGAAGAAAAAGGAAGAGGTACAGGACCTGAACAACGCATCAGAAGAGACTTCTTCAGACTCATCTGGAGGGGGAGGTGATGATGAAGTAGACAAGGAAGAGGACAAAGGAGAAGAAGACAAGAAGAAACAAGGCAAATTAACACCTCCTAGGGACCTTATTGATGAAGTTGAGACCTCTAATAAAAGAAAGGTTTCCCCTATGAAACCTACATCGCGAAAGAAGTCCAAAGCTACTAAACCATAGATGTAGACTTTGCTCACGATGGATGACATAGATTTCATCATTGTCTCTGTCTTAGATACCTCAGAAGACATCTTACATAGCAATGAAGCCAAAAAAGAGACCATGTCTGAAAGAATTGAAGAAAAACTGAAAGGGGTACAACAAGCCCTCCACTCCTGCCACGTAGTGTCTACTACACCCACGTCATCAGAAGGAACAGAGTTGGGAGATGAACCTGCCCAGCTACGTCGAATAGTAGATGTGACTGAATCTCACCTTCGTCATGTTCAGGAAGAAAAATATCAGGCCACATAGGCCTTAAAGCAAGAAAAAGAGGAAGCCAGAGAACAACACCGGGTTGCGCAACAGGAAAAAGATGACATCCAAGCCAAGTTTGCAGAGGATAGAGCACATATACAGAAGATGAAGGAACAACTACTTGCATAGAAGATTGGAGTTAAAAAGGCAATCACTAGAGCACTTCTCTCTATGAGGGGTTTAGAACAAATGGAAGAAGACCCAGTGGAAAGACAAGTAGGGAAGCTTTCTAAAGCCATTCAATAGCTCCAATAGAGGATAGTAGAACTGGAGTTACAAGCACTCCGCAAGAAGTGTGAGACCAGCGAGAAGAAAATGCCCGAAGTGCAGTCCAGAGAATCAAGGGATTGGCCTTAGAATGTAAGCATCTCAGCATTCGAAGTACACAAACTTATGAGCGCCATGCAAAGTACCCTAAACTAAGGACACTAGAGGCACAACTTCAGGAGGCCAAGCAATAAGCAACAATGGTGCAAGCATAGTTGAAGCCATTACCAGTGATTGAGAGGATGAAACGATCCCAAGAACAACGCACAGTTCAACAACAAATCCATGCCATCCAAAGTAAGGTCATGGAAGTGACCCAATGACTCCAGCCAGTGCAGGATTCAACTTGCATAATTTTGAGGAAATTGAAGGATGAGGTGCAGAACTAGAACAAGTGGTCACCATAGTGTAACAATGCTTGGAAGGACCTGTGATGGAGAAGGTTATTCAAGATTTCATCGAGAAGGAGGCTCTAGTGAAGCAACAGGTCAAAGAAGCACGAGCCGAGCTCAAGGCATTTGAGACAAAGTTACCCAGATCAGAGTGACTCGGGATGAGTCAAAAGTGAGTGTTGGGGGCCTATTGGCCCTTGACCAATTTTGGGACTTCGATAGGCTGGTCGAAGGCGGAGCGAAAGGCAAAGCAGAGATCATAGGATCTCGAAACCTGCTTAGGGAATTTTTGGGTTTAGTGTTTATGTAATGGGTATGGGATGTCAGCCCATGGGTTTACCCATGTTTAGGCCCCTTTGTAATGTATAACTAGAAATCTAGGTGATGTAAGTAAGAGAGACTCTTGGTGAGAGACCTAAATGTGTAATGTGGCTAGTGAGCTAAGTGCGAACAGTTGTGGATGCTTCATGCATACTATGTGTTAATAACTTACAGAGCTAAGTGCAAGTGATTGCAAGAGGCTGGTGTGCATATTATAAGAAGGCTTTGTTCTTAAACCTAGCTCGGAGAAGGAGGATCTGGCGAGGTGCACGCAAATCTCCTGTCCTATGTAGAGTGGGTTTTTGTGGCTCTGTTCTTATAGAAGATTGAAAGAAGACAATAAAATAAGAGAAGATTTGGTGGACATAGCCCCACACTAGGGTGAACCACGTATATCATGTGTTGTGGTTGCTCTTTGCATTATCGTTGTTATGTTATTGATGTGATGTATGCTTAGTGCAATGGTATATGTTAGATGCATCTGATATAATAGCTTAGTGCTTATTAATGTGAATGAATGCTAGATCTGATCTATTTCTATATACTAAGTGCTTGGATGTATGAGATCTTGTTGAATACTGCGTTGCTCTGTAACTAGGGTTTTGACCTGCGATGTGAATAAGGGTTAAATAATTATGAATATTAACTTATAAGTTCTATGTTAAGTGTTGTAATCACATATCTGTGTCCTAGCTAGGTTGTATACACTTGATTCCTACAACCACCCCTGTCTCTAGCTCAGGTGAGACTTCATTTGCTTCGTAGGTGTTGCCAAAAGGGACGTTAGTTAGGGTTTTGTTGGTGTGCTATTGAAGCGTTGAACCCAGGGTCTGCCCCTGTGCAACATGAACTAATGATCTCAGGTGAATCGGCGATGATGCCTGGGAACTTATATTGTTTGCCCTCCTGGTTGAATTGTATGGTTAATTCCTTAAAATCCATGAGTTTGGGACCCAAAGTCCTTAGCCAGTTTGCACCCAACACAATGTACAACCGCCCATGTCGATAGAAAACATATGATATTTCAGGTGGTAGTCACCAATTTGGAGACACACATTTTCACAATGCCCTCCACATTTCATGGAGTTGCCATTGGAAATTATTGACTGCATGAATATAGAAATGGGTTTCTTGGGCAATGCGGCAATGAATAAAATTATGGGTTCTTCCATTATCAACAAGAATGATGACCTTCCTATGCTTGTTGTAACCAATTAGCTTGAGGGTTTTGGGGGTAGAGAAGCCAGTGAGATCATTTAGGGAAATGACTGGTTCTACTTCAGGAGGGTCTAAGGGAAGGGTTATGTCAGTGGGTTAAGGTGACTCAAACACAAGGGGAGTTTCAACATCCTCTTCTGAAATGTCCTCCGAGATGGCCATAAAAAGATTTTTTTCTTTACACTTGTGGCCCAGAAAATATTTGTCATCATAATTATAACAAAGGCCTTTGAGTTGGCATTCAACCATTTCAACCCTGGTCAATTTTTGGAACTTTAGTGGAGTAGAAGGATTAGTGGGATTTACTAGTTTAGTGCGAGGAATAAAGGGGGGTTTCTGGTTTTGAGAAGAGACAACCTGTTGTGATTCCTTAGCTATTTTAGTAGCTTCCACCCAACTCTGAGGCTAAGCCATGAGGACATGGGCACGAATCTCATCCTTGAGGCCACTAATAAAACATTCTCGGAAAAAAGCATCTGACATGCCCTTTGTATGAAAATTTAGTCGCTCAAAAGAAGCTATAAAGTCTTCCACTATTCCAGATTGTTTCAACTTTTTCAAATGGCCTAAATGGTCGGTGTCAGTGTCAAAGCGTTCATAAATCTCTGCCACAAAGTGTGTCCAAGCAATATACCCTTTACGGGAAGTTTTTCTCCATTGCCACCATTGCCAACATTCTTGATCTAGATGGAGAACACCATACCGGAGTTTGGCCAAATCATTTGTAATGTCGTACAAAGAGAAATGATGTTCCATTTGATTTACCCAACCAATTGGATCTGAGCCATCAAATTTGGTCACATCCACCCGCAGAAGGCGTAGGTCACCCTGAAAGTGATGGGGCTGAAAATTATGGGAATGAGAGGAAGTTTCAACTTTGGTATGCGAAGGTGGGTCAAATAAAGGGGGATTTGCATGGATATGAAGCTTGGTGCAGATCATCGAAATGACAGATTCAAGATGGGTAGTCATGTCTTGTTTGAGGTCTTCTTTGAGATCACTGATTGATGCAGCGATGGATGAGTGCATTTTTTTATTGATGGTGGCAATATTGGTACTGAGCTGTCTCACTTCTTGTTGGGTCTTTGTGAAATTAGATTGCAAGGTATTGAAGTGAGCTTCCAAGTCTTGGATACGGGTATGGGCCATGATGATGAGGGAACCTATAAGGGGTGGGTGGGGTCAATTTTTTTTTGAAAAATGATAGGTATGAATGTGATAAGGGTGAAGAGATAAATCCAATGGAATAGGTCTCAAATAATGGTGCAAAACTTTCCAGACTTTAGTGCAATTTTTTTTTTTTTTTTACACCTGTGGAGTTATACTCTGGTCTGAAGAATACTATAGTGATGAAATGCCCAAATTCTTAACCATAAAGAAATGTGTAGTGATTTGGAAACTCGAACATAGTTTCATGGCAACAGATCTTGTTTGTTTTATGTTTTGTTTTTGTCCCCAAGGGTTAGGTATTCAAGGGTTCTAGAGACAAGGGTTTTCCTTGTGCTATAGCTCTCAGAGATACGTGCAGGTTCCAACATTAGTACACAACCCAATATCTTAGGGCACCAACTAAAGAGGATAGACCATGCCCTTAGTCGTAGTACCCGACTACCCAGGTACTAGAGAGCATCTTCCTGAGTGTTGTTCTTGGTGACACTATAACAGTCAGGCGATCGATCGGTTTATCTAAAGTGGGCTTCAAGAAATCTAGGTCGGTCCATATACATGTGCTATCTGATGTGCTACCACTCAAAGGCGTACCAACAGGGGTTACAAGGGTGGCCAACAAATGTGTGCTTAATAACCACTTGTATTTCCTGTGTGTATGAATCCCTCAACCGCAGGTTTATGTGCTTAATGTCAGATCTTTGTAGCTTAAAGATGTCGAAATACGTCTCTACCCTGAAAAAAAATTAACCCACAATTTTTTGCCGAGGAAAGTGCTCTGATACCACTTGTAATATTCCAGATATAAAAAGTATGCAGAACAAAAATAAAATGCTAGAAATGGAAGATAAATAACAATATAACCAGAATAACACCACAATAACACTGAAATGATATCGAAATAACACTAGAAGGAGCACTTTGATTCTGAGAGCAATGTTCACAAGCCTCTTCGAGGGGGGAACCTCCAGTCGATTAGAGCTCTATTATAATAATATCCAAGCTAGGGTTCTCATACCCTCAACTCCTATTTATACTAAATATGTCTATCAAAACAACCATCTAGAGGAAGATCCGTCTAGAAGCAGAAGCTTCTATTAGGTCTTCTTACATTCGATTTATTCCACTTTATTGCAAGGCCTTATTAATATTGACCTTTATTACATCCGAATATATTGTTCTACATACATGAGGGGTTTGGTCCCTAACACATCCAATCAACTTTCTGGAAGGATTTCTTCTTGATATGCTTGTCGTGCCAGCTAGCTCTCTGCTACTGAATAACAGTTGTCTGTTGAAGGGAGAACAAGCATGGTTCATATAAATCATTGAGCTATTGTGAGTGTTGCGTGTGTGCTTTCGTAATATCCAGTCCAATTTCCAAGGGCATTCTTAGAGTCTTGATATCAAATTCAATTATAAAGATAGGCTCTTTGCCAAAGAGTAGGTGATAAGGAGAGTATCGAGTAGTGTTATGCCATGTTGTGTGATAGGCCCATAAGGCATTTGGAAGCTCAACTGCCAAATTTTAATGGTTTGTCGAGACTGTTTTTGTCAAGATTTCCTCCAAGAATTTATTGGTACTTTCCACTTGTCCATTTTCCTGTGGGTGGTATGGGGAGGTAACCCTATGTTTAATGTGATAATTGTTCAGAGTGACCGAGATTTTATGTGTTGTAAATTGCGACCCTCCATCCATGATTACTTCCTTAGTTAATCCATAGCGACCCTCCATCCATGATTACTTCCTTATTTAATCCATAGTGTACAAATAGTTCAAAGAGAAAATTAATGACTGCTTCATCAGTTGCATTTGGCAAGGCCACTTCTTCTACCCATTTGGTCATATAGTCTTTTGCAACTAGTATATAAGTCGTTTGGTTTGATTTTGGGTTAAAGGGGCCAACAAAATCGAGTGCCCATCT
This sequence comes from Picea mariana, assembly GCA_032191745.1. Classification (NCBI taxonomy): domain Eukaryota; kingdom Viridiplantae; phylum Streptophyta; class Pinopsida; order Pinales; family Pinaceae; genus Picea; species Picea mariana. The sequence goes on from JASDQU010107109.1 coordinate 57,397, forward strand.
CTCGAAAGGTTCCATCACCACTTTTGGTTGCAAGGGAATTTCATCAGCTTGGCCTAGTCGGCCCATCCTCTAGCAGTTGTCACAGGGCCAATAATATCCCATCTGTAAAACCTTATTCCTAGTTCCGCGGTCTATAAAATGTCCGCCACAGGGCTCATCATGACCCACCTTCAAGACATCGTAAATTTCATTGTCTCTGATACATCTTCGGATCTGAAGATCAGACCCTGTGTGGAAAAGATATCCACCAATCCAGGTGAATTGTGCACTACGTTGAACAATTAATTTCCTTTCTCTTGATGACAGGTGTGCTGGAAATTTCCCAATTGCCAGATTATTCACCACATCTGCGTACCAAGGCATCTTAATAGTCACAACAAACATGTCTTCGTCTGGAAATTCGTCTTCGACAATCAAAGAGGTATTTTTTTTGGGTACATGAGACAAGAAATATGCGACCAAATTCTCTCTTCCCGACTGATCCTTAATGGTGATGTTGAATTCCTGCAACAAAAACAACCATCGAGTAACCCGACCATTAGTAATTTGTTTGTTGGCTAAATATCTAATAATAGAGTGATCAGTATACAGAATCACTGGATAGCCTGTTATATAGTGTTGAAATTTATTAATAGCATGTATAACGGCTAAAAAATATTTTCCTGTTACTGTGTAATTTAATTCGGCAGGAGTAATATTTTTCCTAATAAAATAAATAACATAAGGTTTCTTGTCTTTTTCCTGTCCAAGGACAATGCCTATAGAGATATCCGATGCGTCTAAAGAGATGTGAAATGGTAATTTCCAGTTTGGTCCTCTCAGCACTGGTGTTGTTGAAACTAACCTTTTAAGCTCTACAAATGCAACATCACACTTATTAGACAAAAATTCCACATTACCAGTTAAATAATGTAAAGGTGCAACTATTCTTGCAAATTTTCTATGAATCTGCGATAATATCCTGCACATCCAAAGAAACTACGTACCTCAGTTTGTGTACGAAGTGTAGGCAATTTAAGGATTACCTCTATTTTTGTTGGGTCTACCTTGATTCCATCTGTAGAAACATAGTGTCCTAGTACCACACCTTCAGTCATCATCATATGACGTTTCTCATGACTCAAACATAGCCTAGTAGCAATGCATCATTCCAGTACCGTCTCTAGATTTCTTAAATCGTGATCAAAGTAAGTGCCATAAGGGGTAAAATCGTCTATGTAAAATTCAAGTCCTTCATTAATTAAATCAGAAAATATGTTTAAAATAACTCTCTGGAATGTAGCTGGAGCATTACATAATCCAAAGGGAAATAATCGATATGCGAAGGTACCCCAAGGACATGTAAATGTAGTTTTATCCTAGTCTTCTGGAGCAATCTGTATCTTATTATAACCACTAAACCCATCTAGGAAGGAGAAAAACTGCTTCCCTGCTAAAGTATCAATGACCTGATCAATAAAAGGTAGAGGAAAATGGTCCTTCTAGTTAGCTTTATTGGGTTCTCTGTAGTCTACATAGATTCACCACTTACCATTCTTTTTAGGGATGATTACTAGCGGAGAGACCCATCGGCTATCTGAAATAGGAGATATGAAATCTACATCCAACAGTTTATGTATTTCTTATTTAACAACGTCCTTGAGATGAGGGTTTAATCTTCATTGGGGTTTTCGGATGGGTTGGGCATATTTTTCGATATAGATATGATGTGTACACAATTGGGGATCAATTCCCTTCATGCCGAGATACTCCCAAGAAAAAGCATGTTGGCATTTAGAAAGGATCTAAATCAATTTTTGTTGTTGTTGTTCATTCAAATTGGCGTTAATATTTAGAAATCTTCTTGGTGCGATTTCAACTGTAATGTTGTTGTGGACAACAGTAGTGTGAATATGTTGCTCCATCAATTCTTCCAAAGGATCTCCCTGTGCTTCATGATCTAAAACAACTTTTATCATTTGACATGTTGGGTTTCCTATAATAGTTGGGTTGTTAATGAAGCTATTGATCACATCATCTTCTAGTTGGTTTTTGAGCCTAAGAGATTCTTCTAGTGTGAGAGGAGATTGTAGGTTTTCTTCTGGATATATAGGTGGTTTCAATTGTTGATGTATGACAGGAAGACTTGGTTTAGCTAGAGGATACAAGATAAGGTTCTTTATATCACTTCCTCTAGCAATTGTCATGTTGCCTGTGTGACATCCTATGTATGCATCTGTCCTTGCTAGCCATGGTCGTCTCAATATTAACAAGTGTCCATCGAGTCTACTTCTTGGGTTGATAACTAGGAAATCACCTGGGTATTCCCAAGAGTCAACCGAGATTGCTATGTCTTGTAATGTGATGAATGGTTTAACCAATGATCTATCAGCCATTTCTAACATAGTTAAAGTAGGTTTGAAGGAGGTGATGCCCAGGACATTACAATTCTCGGTGGTGAGAATATTGATGGTTTCCCCCAAATCCACCAGTGTATTTGGAAAAAAACAACCCTGTATCTGAACCGTTACCACGGAATTGCCTGGGTTTGTGTATTTGACTGGCTCCCACTTTCCTAGAATAAGATCAGACAAAGTTCCTACCACGTGGATAGTTGATGGATTCTTAGTTTTTCTTCCGGGCTTCTTCCCACATAATTCTTTAATTGTTTTTGCATAAATAGGAATATCTTGTAAATCTTGTAGGAGTGGAATTTTAACACATAGATTCTTTAGTTCCTCGATGATATCAAAGTTAGGATATATGGTTAGTTTTTCTATCATTATCCTTTCAGGAAACGAGTAAGGAGAAATTACTTCTTTATCGTAATTTTGTTGCTCGACTGTGTTTTCCTCCTATTTTGTTTCTTTTGTTATGACCACAGTTGATGGTTTTATTGTTGGTTGTCTATCATTCTCATTCTCCTGTTCTTGATGAAAGTTTATTTCCTCATGATAAATTACATGCCTTGATCTCAATCGAAGTTCATTGCACCCGACAGAGTTTGTTCCACCTTCTAAATTTTCAATAGTTTGCACGAGTTGGACTGGTCTGTTGTTAAGATTTAGGTTGGGTTGAGCTGGTAGTTGAGGGCGCATTTGAGGTTGAGGATTCTAGGTTAATTGAAGGTGGGTTGAGATTGATGGATCATTCCCATAGGTTGATTGGTTAGTCCCATGGGGTGCTGCCAGTTTTTAGTCCAATTGGGGGCTTGGGCAGCTGTGCTAGTCCATTGTGAAGGATAGGGGTTATTATTTGAATTCTACCAAAATGGGGTAGAGTATTGCAAGTTAGGCCAAGTAGGATTAGAAAACGGTTGATTTTGCCAGGGTGCAACAAGAAATTTTTGGGACTTCTAGGTGGGGTTAGAAAATAGTTGGCCCTACCATGTGTTTCCAGGATTATGCTGCTGATTATATTGTCCAGAAAATAAAGAAGAAGGGTCTTGTAGCATACTTGGGGGGAGATCCTACCATTGGTGATGCTGAGCCATCATATATATTGGTTTTTTTTCCTCTTCTGCTTCTTTAAAGACAACTTTTATTCCTGGGAGTGATGGACATTGTTCTGTTGCATGGTCTTTGGCACAGATAGTGCAGGTATGATCCATGTCTAAGGGACACTCCCTTGAACCATGTTTCCTCCTACACCATGAAAAAAATATATCCAATGACTGTTCCTCTTCCGCTTGTTTTTGTTTAGCCTGCAAAACATCTAATTGTGTAGTCAGAGTACCCAAAATGTTAGTTTTTAAATTTTCTAAAAGATTACCAATTTCTGCTCGGGTGACGCTCCCGCAAGTGATGTTGCTACTTATGGTGATAGGGGCTCATATTCCCGATCTGGTTCATGTACTACCGAGCGAACACCTCATACAAAATTGGACAATTTTGTCTTATGTTTCTTGATAAATATCACCTTTTCCCATCAAATTTAACGTCTCTACCCATTCATCCTTCATACCTTTTATTAGAGTGGATTTAAGTACCTCACATGGTAGTGTACCATAAGGTGATCTCTGCAGGTTATATTGAAATCTTTCAACATATTCTTCTAGTGTTTCATTTTCTTTTGCAATCATTTTAAAGATTTCATCCTTCAAATCCATGATTCTCGAGTAGTCTTGATATTTCGTAAGGAAAGCTTGTTTCATTTCATCCCATGAGTTTGTAGTTCCTCCTCCTAGTCCCATAAACCATCGTAAAGTTGCTCCTTTTAGGATGGAGGGAAATAGTTTTAGTTTTTGGGGTTCAGAGGTATAATCATAGCCTCTACACATGACATCAAATTCAAATAGGAATGCATCAGGGTCCTCTGATATCAGCCCATTGAAAGTTGGAATATTCTGTAGTGGAATGGCTTTCATTGGGGCATTAGCAACCGGATCAACTATCGGATATTCCAAAGTAGAATTATGGGTTCACGGTTGATTTTGTTGTGCCATTTGGTCAAAAATGTGCCAATAACCTTCAGGGATTTCTTGGTCTGGGTGTTCTACTCGGGGTGGTTGATTACTTGGTCCCTTAAGAAATTTGGTTGCACTTCCTATGTCTGGTATTTCAGGTGTTCCTTCACCTAACAGAATCACAGGAGATCCAGGTTTAGGTGATGGTGGGCTTGCATCAACAATTCCACTGGTCTCCCCTTCTCCTTCTCTCAAATTACAAGAATTTTCCTCGCCTAAAGGACTGAAAAGTGGAGTGTGTATATTTTTAAATCTCTGTTTAGTTACTTTAGCTCTGTTGTGAACCTCAACATGAGTTGTAGTTGGTGAATTTGTTTCTTGAGGGACTCGAGTAGAACCTTTTTGAGGTCCAACCGAGGCTTGAGATTCATCTTTTCATATGATTTTCTCTATAATAGTGCTCCTTCTAGGGGGCACCGGGACCTGGTATTTTGTAGTTTTTGCTAAAGGTTTTTGTTTTTTAGGTTCTTTCTTCTTATTCATACACATTGGCACAAATTCTATGCACCTATATAACCTCTATGCATCAGCTGAAGGTGTGTGTTGGCACAAGCATTTTACTTGTTTCCTACGTAGGTTCTTACCTTATGTTTTCAATACCTCACCCTTTAGAGACGCAACCTATACTATCTTTCAGATTCTCCCCAGAAATGGCACCAAGATGTTGGGCTCTAAAGATTTCCTAAAAACAAACTTAGTCCAACATTAATTTTATCAACTGGGGATTCGTTTTTTCTCTCAAGAATGTCAGAAAAGTCTATGAAGATAGTCATAGAGGTTTAAATCATGTAGATAATTCAGTTACAACAATTCTGAGTCTATCTAAATTACTGCGATATTCAAGTTCTTCACACATTAACTACAAACTCTGAAACTAATAACTCAATCAACATAAATATAGTCTGAACAATAACACACCATGAATCAAAGCATCAATCACTTTACTGAATTCATTCATCTATATAAGAAACAACAATTTAGTCTACGAAAACACTTAATGAATCAATGTCTCAATGATTAATTAATCTACTGGAAAGGAACATCGATTTACTGACTATTTAAGAAGGAACAACAAATGCGAATTAAACAAAAGGAACAAAAAATGTGAATTTAACGAAAGGAACAACAAATGTGAATTAAACGAAAGGAACAACAAATGTAAATTTAACGAAAGGAACAATGAATGCGAATTTAAGTGAAAGGAATTCACAAGCGATAAATTGGAAGCAAATAGAAATGGGACAACAATCGATAATCTCCAAATGGAACATCTACTCTCTGCAAATGGAACAACATAACTAATTCATAAAAGAATCAACACATTAACGAGTCTAAATTAATTGGTGAAAGGAAATTCAAATTACAGAACTATAACAAAATTGATAAGATTACAAATGAGACAATAACTCCTATCGATTGGGCCCATGGTTTTCAGAGGATACTGCTACAAAAAACTCAGTACGCAAAAATGATCAAAATGCTTGAAGCTTCCATTAATTCCATAATTGATAAATCATTTACAATGGTATTGTTGTACAAAGTGTCAACACTTTAAGAGATCCAAATTCTTGGTTATCTCTCTATCGTTTACTATTCTTTATATATTACAATGAGATAATTAAATTAAGCTATCCTAAGGATCGAGAGATCCTCAGGATTGATTTTACTATTTATGAAGATTACAAGATAAAAAGTCAATCTTCTCCTGAACCGCTTTGTGCATGATTTCTTCGATCTTCAATGTCCTGTGTCTCTTCATGATCTTCTTAATTATCTTTAGTTAACATCAATTGCCCATTTCTTCATAAATCAAAACAATTCAAACCAAAGTTCATAAATATCTAATATCGTTCAATAATATTTCCTAAAGGCTTTTTAACCATTTTCTTCCCTAATTACTTCAAATTAATAGAAAAGTCAACAAAGAATATATCACAAACCAAAGTAACAAGGAGAATATTTATACCTTTTTCTCACCCCAACAACAGATCACTAATATAATGTCGTAAAATAGATACATGAAATACATCGTGCATATGCCTCAAAGTATCAGGCAAGTCTAGTCGATAAGCCATGGGTCCCTTCTTTTCCACAACCTGAAAAGGTCCCACAAACCTAGGAAAGATTTTGGAACCCTTTACAAACTTGATCAAACCTTATGCAATTTTACCCACAAGAAAACTCTGTCGCCAACCTCACAATTGGGATCAATGTGATGCGCATCTGCATAACCCTTCTTTCAATGATTCACTTCTTTAATCCTTTGTCTTATTGATTTCAATTGTTATTCCATTTCTTGGATCACTTTTTGTCCCACCAAGACCCTATCCTCAATTTGATCCCAACGCAACGACGTCTGAAACGGTCTCCCATAATGAAACTCAAACATTTCCATCTTAATCATACTCTAGTAGTTGTTGTTGTATGCAAATTCTACCAATGGAAAGAAGTATTCCCAACTCTTCTGTTGATCCATTACATACATACCTAACATATCCTCCAAAATATGGTTCATCCTTTCTGTCTGTTCGTCTGTCTTTGGTTGATACGTTGTACTAAAACTTAGTTGAATTGCTAAGGCTTCTTGGAAACTGGTCCAAAATCATCCTATAAACACCGATCCACAATCATATATGATATTTCTTGGTACTCTATGTAACCTCACAATCTCGCTAACAAAAACTCTGGCTATATCCGGCGCCTGATACGTCGTACACACTGGAATAAAGTGTGCACTCTTCGTCAGAGTGTCAACTACCACAAAAATCGAATTGTGTCTCCCTTTCGTCAGGGGCAATCCAAAAATAAAATCCATCGAAATGACCTCCTATTTCGATTCATATATAGTGTGTGTTTGTAACAATCCTAATAGACGTCTATGTTCAGCCTTCACTTGCTAACATTCTATACATCTCGCCACATAACTAACTATGTCCGCTTTCGTTGCTTCCCAGAAGAATAAAAGATTAAGGTTTTCCTTCATCTTCATGACTCCCAAATGAGCCATATACATCGCTTGATGAGCTTCACTTAAGATGAAAATTTTTAATTCGTCTTTAGGCGGTACGTATATTCTTCCATTATATCTCAAAAATTCCTTGATGTCCAATGAATAACCTTCAAACTTAGGTAACATCATGGTATTTTATCCAATATTATCCTTAACTTCTTTGTACCATTCATCATCTATTTATAAATTCAGAATATTTTGTCGAAGATTCATCTTAAGAGGTATTACTAAGAATATGCGTGGTCTTCAAATCAACTCATTTGCTACCTTTTTCACCGTTCCTTTAATGTAAGTAATCTCAAAGTCATATTAGATAAGTAGTTCTGATCAATGCCTCTATCGCTTGTTCAGGTCACTCTACATAAAAATATGTTGCAATCCACAATGATCTCTCTTTAATTCAAATTTTCATCCAATCAAATAATGTCTCCATACTCGTAAGGAATATACAATTTCTAATAACTCCAAGTTGTGCATTGCGTAATTCTCTTCATGCCTTCTTAATTTCTTTGAAATGTAAGCGATCGCTCGACCGTCTTGCATCAAAAATCTGCCTAGACTTTCATTGGATGAATCCGTGCATACCAAGAAATCCTTGTCCATGTCATGGACCTTCAGTATTGGTGTTGTTGTCAACAACTCTTTAATTTTCTAAAATGCTTGTGCACATTTCTCATAACATACAAATTTCTTGTTTTTCTTTTGTAATTCTGTGATTGGATTTGTTATCTTTGAGAACCCTTCGATGAATCGTCGGTAATATAATACTAAACCCATAAATATACGTACCTCTTATACATTTTTCAGTTCTATCCATTCCATAATCGACTCTACTTTCACTGGATCCACAACGATACCTTCTCCAAATATAATATGTCCCAAGTAATGAATCTACTTCTGGTAAAAATAACACTTCGATAGTTTAATGTACAACTTGTTTTATCTCAGACATTGTAAAACCAATATCAAGTTTTTTTCATGTTCTTCTCTCATCCGAGAATAAATCAATATACCGTCAATGAATACTTGAACAAACTTGTCTAATTATTCACGGAATACCCCATTCATCAATCTCATGAACACTACTGGGGAATTCATCAGTCCAAATGGTAAAAAAATGAAATCATAGTGTCTGAATATTGTCTTAAATGAGGTCTTAGGGATATATTATTCCTTAATACGTAACTATTGATATCCTGATCTGAAGTCCATCTTAGAAAATGCAGTTTCTCCCTTCATCTGATCAAATAAATTGTCAATCCTTGGAAATGGATATTGGTTCTTGATCATCGTTTTGTTCAATTGACGATAGTCAGTACAATATCTCCATGATCCATCCTTCTTCTTTAAAAAAATAACTGGCGCACCCCACAGCAATACGCTTGGACGTATAAGTCCCAATTCCAATAATTCCTTCAATTGTATATTCAACTCCTGCAATTATGATGTCGACATCTGGTATGGAATTCTTCCAATTGGTTATGTTCTAGGTTTTATATCTATTGTAAGCTCCAATTCTCTTACTAGAGGTAAACCTGGTATCTCCTCTGGAAATACATCTACAAAATCTGATATTACAGGAAGATTTTCTAGTCCTTCATCCTCTAACTTTTTGTTTAGTGCTAAGATTGGATATAACTTACATACGCATACTCTTATGCAATTGTAGGGAAGAAATTAAACTCATTGACACTCCCTGGTTCCTTCCTATAGATACTCTACTCTAAACCAAATCATCCGTCAAACTTAATTGTTTCGTCTTATAGTTAAGTATCACATCATGGGATTCCAACCATTCCATGCCTACCAATATGTCATAAAATCCTAATATTTTGATGTATAGGTTGGAATTCATTACAAATTCACGTTAATTAATGCTAGAGTCCATAACCTTTCCTCCAACCTTATGTTTTTCTCCCGATGCCATTTCTACATATATGAACTAGTCTTTCTCGACTTCTTTTACCTTAATTCTCTTAGCATTGCAATAGAAATAAAGCTCTCTATAGCACCTGGATCTATCAAAGTACTAAAATTTTGATTAGCGATCATAAATGACATCTCAGATACAGTGGACTCGTGCTCGACCCGATTGTTATTCATCGTTGCATGTATTCTGTGGGCCTTTCCAAAATATCCAACTGTAGTGGGTCCTGATGATCGGACCGCTCTTTCCTTCTCAATTGAACAGTCCCGCTGGTAATGTGGCTCTCCACATGTCCAACATATAGCCTTCGTTCCAGTGCTCCTAGTCCCTGAAGTAGAAGTTGTTGGCCTAACAGTCTGTGAGCCTGGTATGTTTTGTTGAACATGCCTAAAATGTTGTTTTTGCTACGGATGATATTGTTGTTGTTGTGGTGGTGCTTTTTAAGGAGTCCTCTACTGAGGATTTTTTCATCACAATGTCAAAAACATAGGTCCTTTGGGTGTATCTCTATGCCTAGAAGTCCTTATCACTGGTGTCTAATGTTGTTGCACTCTTGATGTCATCTATCCAGTCAATATAGAAGGAGTCCTACCCTGACCCCCATTGTTCAACTCTTCCTCAACTATGAGAGCCTTCTAAACTGCATCATGCAATGTTTGAGGCATTAAGATCCTCACCTTTGCACGAATGTTGAAGTTAAGGTTGAACACAAACTTATTGACCTTTAACTTTTATGTTTTTAGATGTGGAGCATACTTAAGTAGCTCCATGAACCTGGACTCATACTCTGGCACCATATGACTACCCTATCGTAAGGCATTGAACTCATTAAGTAGATTCTAAATAAACTCTTCCAACAAGTACCTCTCCCGGAATCGTTCCTTGAAAAATTCCCATGACACATCTTCAACCACCATGTTTAGTTGAGGTATGAGTGTCTTCCACCAAAGCAGAGAACTCCCTTTCATTTGGAAGACTGCCATGCAAACCTTCATGTTGGAGGTGTAATCATGAAGTGCGAAGCACATCGCCATGTTCTCCAACCATGCCTCGATGGCTAAGCCATTTCTGGCACCCCAGAACTCGAGAAACTTCACCTTCTCTAGTTATATGTGTATATTTCTACTACCAGCTGGTGCGTTTTGTGAATCCTCATTGGGAATAGATGCTCTGCCCTCATCTCGATCCAAGCAGTTTATCAATTCCTTTGACATCCTCTAGAAGGATATCATCATACCTACCACATCTTTCACAACAACCTTCTCGTACTCAGTAATTTTCTCATCTCCTTGGGGTTAGACCCCTCTGACATGGATACAACCAGAGGAGGCATACCTCTTCTTCTCACACCATGGCATCTACTTCCCCTGCGTCCTCTAACCATGATTACCTGAATGGAAAATTTCAAAATGAATTAGTGATACATCATCAATCATTTACTATCATAGTGGAAGGCACAATGGTCCAATGTCGCAGGGTTGAACCCACTTTGATACCATATGTAATTTCCTCTTTGTTACGACATTAAAGTAAGTGAGTACGATAGTGGTAAATTTTTTATTTTATTTTTAAAACAACAATAGTTAGCACAATTGATATGCCATAATAACATACATTACTATTACTCATACTATTCTCACCTACATAATTACACAACAAGAATTAGATACATCATCACTGTTACTAATAACTCAATCATAACACAAATTATGACAAAAGATTTTCACCCGCCAAACTACGCTGCAAGGTTAGGACCTCCAAGATGATAGTCACCATTAATTTTTTATTGTGTGAAATCAAGATTTCAGGATCTAGCAGGATGCTAAACAGGTTTGGAAGCCTGATAAACTAGGAAAGGGGCTAAATATGCCCGAGAAGGGCTAAATCTGGCAGGAGCGTTGAGTTGATCGGGCCCGAGACATTGCGGGAGGGTTAATTTTGGAGAGCGAGACCAAAATTTAAACCATGGTTTTCATTCAGGGTTATGTGGCACCACCAAGTGCATTTCAGGATGAAAAGCGAGTTGCCTCAAACCACTTTCTCATCCCCCCGAAAAGAGGAAAAGTATAAAAGGGTGGTTTGTCATTTATTTTATCGTATTTTGAATGTTGGACCATTAAAACCTTGGCACGACCACCATATTTCACCTACAAATCAACAGTACTACACCAATTGCATGCCATTGCCACTCGTTTCTAGGTATTTTTCATCACGACCATGGATCCCATCGTAACCTCGGTAATAGAACAAGATCCTGTGGAAAATGAAGAATCCCTAATTGATAGAGATTCAAATGTTTTTTATACCAAAATCATTATTGCTCCTATCTCTGTGTCCAGGAGCAACCTATTTGATAAAGTAGGAAGATGTATACCATTCCTCGAAGCAGTCCAGGCCACCATAGTCCCTTATGTTGTCGAAACCGCTTTCTTGTTTCCTGAATGTATAGGTTGGTGCACCAAACATTATTCCCGTGAAGAAAGATTCATTGTGAATAAACGAGTGTCTGAGGTTTTTTGTAGGGTAGAGATTCTGTCAATTCGAGAATCCCTTGGTATACCAGAGTCTTTTTCCGCAATTTCTGAACCTTTCAATGAAGAAAAGTTGATTAGGGTATATAGATAATGTCCATCATAGGTTTGAGACCTCTTTTTACAAATGATTATCAAATCTGAACATTTTTTAGTGGGCATGTCTTTGCTGATGAATGTGAATATAATGGTTATTGAAGTCCAATGGGTTTGCTCCTTGTTGAGTCAAGTTTTAGGTCTAGACAATGACAAATATGTGGCTGAATTTGTTGATGATTACAGTTGCATGAGACATTCTCTAGGACAAAAAACTGAGAGAGAGCCCCTTAGAGGGGTGTGTGGTTCCTATTTGATACATAGATGGAACATAGAGATGGCCTCCTCCTTACAGAGAGTTGAAAATAACTCCAGATGATTCTCTTGTCTAATGCAGTGAGAAAGGAGGTTTGCAAAGTTGGACGTGCATGTGGCTGAGCACAGGGTGAACGTGTGAAATCCCAAAGTGTTGGGTGCATCGTCATGAGACAGAAATGAATATGATGGATTAGCCTCCTCTGAGCAAAGTGTTGATGAGAAAATCCATATGAATCTCCTGTGTAATGCAGTGGGAAAGAAGATCTATTGAGTGGATGTGCCTGTGGACGAGCACAGGGGAACGTGATCCTAGTGGCTTAGCACTAGTGAAGAAGTGTTTCTTCTGTGTAATGCAGTGAGCCATAAATATGGAAATCCCTATGGATGTGCACCTAATGGCTGAGCACTATTGGTTGTATGATATCCCTTGCTATATTTTTCAAGAGTTAGACCTGCATGTAACCCTAATTGTAATGTAAAGGGTACAGGTTGCCCCCACCTTAATGTAATTGATAATTAATGTAAAATATAATTAATCTGGTTAATATTAATTATATTATGAGATAAAGAGGTCAGCCATGTTGTGCCAATAGACACTTTTGTTGACAGGTCAAGTCTAATATAAGTAAAGGTAAATTCCCCATTGAGGAATCATATATTTTGTGTGAGTTTGGAAATTTCAGCAAGTACATCTACTTGGGAAAAGTGCACACCTCTCTTGGGCACTAGTTTTCTAGGTTTTGTGAGCACCCTTTTGTGTGATAGGTTTTCTTGGTGGTGAAGGTATTTCTCTTGAAGAATATAACAAAGGACTGGCTATGTTTTCTTCCCTTGTTGACAAGGGTTTCCTAGGATACTTCTTGTGTACTTGTGCATGGTGTTTCTTCTTGTGATCTTGGTTGTTGCAACAAAATTGGTTATGGTTTAAGTAAAATGCTAAAATGGAATGAACTTCATGATTAAGCCTAGCCTATTGAAAAATCAACATGGAATCAGAGCATAGGTATTGAAGAACCCATTGCACAAGAATCTACCAGTCTCCTCTCTTTTTTGCAGAACCATACGACCCTCCTAGGGTTTCCAGAAAATCTGTATGGCTCTCCTTTCTAAGATGTTTCATCCCTTAATACTTGAAATTAAGGGATAATTTTTCATAGGATAGTATTTCCTCCTCCACCACACCTCTAGAGACTCTCAAAGTGAAATTATGATCATTTTGAAATTTTGGCCCTAGGGTTTCTAGGGTTTCGCTAATTTCTGCAGAAATTTCAGAATTAGGGTTTCTGCAACTCATTGAAGGAGATCTTCAGCTCACCAGTGTTCTCCTATATTTCAAAGGCTTATCTTTGGTATTCATAAGTCCAACAAAACCTAAAAGTGCTAGCGTAGCCTAGATATTTGGTTTTCTAGCCCAATTAACAAGTGTTTGTGAAGAATATAAAATTATGATGAACATAGCTATGATGGAATATAAGCTTGATGGATCAAGCAACTTCAAGTTCCCAGAAGACAAGACTTCAGAGGAAGGCTTACTGTGGGTGATACAAAAAGGTGACACTATGACTACCCTCTTCATGAAGATGTCAAGAGGATAGAGATCATCCAGGTTCCATCGGAGAAATCATATCAGCACCCTCAAGTATGCACTTGTATATATATTATTTGTATCATTGTCATGAGGGAAATTGCAAGAGGAAGGAACCCTTTTCTGAAGTCATGGATCCAGAGGTATCTCAGTACANCTTGTTCCAGGTAGGTTAACAACAAAGGAATATGTTTATCCTTAAAAGGGAGTCACTTGACTCACAGGGAGTCAAAACTATTTGAGAAAGAGGAAGAATAGAACCATCATTAAGGAAACCAATGCAATAATGCATGATCAAAATATTTCTATGATTCTATGGACATAAGCATGCATGACACAGTATATGTTTAGAACAAGAGCCTTCACCAGACTTTGAAAAATATAACTCCTGAAGAATCCTTCACTAGAGTGAAGCCTGAGATTGAACACTTCAGGATATTTGGGTGCCCAGTGTATTTTCATGTACCCAAAGAGAATAAGTCCAAGCTAGACCCTTCAGGAAGAAAGGATACATTTATGGTATAATGGTGAATCTTCGAAGACATTCCATATCAACATCCCTAGTGAGAGATAGATTGATACAAGCAGATATGTTTTCCTTAAAGAAGAGATAGCCTTTCAAAGATCCATATAATCTCAGACAGATATTGACAGTGAGACAATACCTTCTCCCCCTGCAGCAGTTTAGAGGGAGACATACATTATTCCAGTTGATCCAGTTTCTCCAGTTGATATGTTCAGAGATATTGCAGTAGGTCATAAAAGGCCTACCTAGGCTCACTTTGCAGGAGGCAAAGAAACATACAAGCCTCTCAAGGCACATCCCGAGAAATAAAAAGAGATTTTGGATCTATCCTTTAGTCATGAACCACTTCATTGATTCTGAGCCTCCTTGTCTTGGAGAAACAAAAAGAGAATAGGCATGGAAATATTCCATAAAAAAAGAATACCAGTATATCTTAAAGAATGATGTATAATATATTGTTAAGGGACCATAAGGGAAGTCTGTGGTGACTTCCAAGTGGATCTATAAGATCAAGCATGCAACTGATGGAAGTGTCGAGAAATGCAAAGTGAGATATATAGCCAGAGGATTCTCACAAACATAGAGAGTTGTCTAAGATGAGACACTTGATCCAGTAATCCCAATACACTTCCATTCATACTACCATCCATGAGTTGGAAACTATATCAGATGGATATATTCTTAATGAGTTTGGGTTTTCAGCAAGAGTGTTGCTGATCCAAACCTATATTATTATAGTGTTGGTAACGAGATCCTGATTTTGATGACTTATTCAGAAAGCTTTGTTGTTGGATACAAGTATGCTTTGAATTTTGAATTCGATATGAAGGATCTGAGTATGATGCACTACTTATTGGGACAAGAAGTATGATAGAGGACCGATGATATTCTCCCTAGTCAAGAAAAATATACAGTGGGAATATTAAAGAAGTTCAGTATGATAGAATGCAAATCCATGGTGATGGATTCGAAGAAAAATATTGATGATGATTCAAACAAGACTGATCCACAACTAATTGGATCATTGATGTAGCTGGTTAACACCAGAATTGATTCATGCTATGCAATTAATGTACTTAGTCATTCCATGGGTTAACCGAGAAAAAATCACTAGACAACAACAAAACATGTATTGAGCTATATACGAGGCACAGTTGGATATGCCTTGAGATATGCCTCCAGTGTGAACTTGAGCTTGCAGGATATGTAGATACAGATTGAGCAGAGATTACAATGGACTGGAAGAGAACATTTGATTGTTGTTTTACCATGAAGTTTGCCATGGTTTCCTGGTGCAACAAGAAACAAAGATCTGTGGCCTTGAAAACCACAGAAGCAGAGTATGTATCATTGAGTGTTTGAAGAAATGCAAATCCATAAGATTCTAACATATTTACTTGATGATGAGATGGATTCTTTGATGATAACTAGAGTTGTGTGTAAATCTCTTTGAGAAACCAGTGTTTCATGATAGATCAAAACACGTTGAAATAAAATATCATTATATCAGAGACATTGTGCAGAGGAAAATAGTACACTTGCAATACCTTACTACCCATGATTAGATTGCAAACATCTTCCCCAAATTAGCTTGGTGAAGGATACCTACCTAGTTAAGAGGGAGTGTTGATGACTACAGCCAAGACAAAGTTCAAAGTACATCCGCGTGAGACTTGGTATGATAAATAATTCCTCCCTAGATGAGAGGGAGTGTTGATGATTACAACTGCGTGATTTGTTCTCCAGGACACAAACCCAAGAGAGATCCCATGAGAGGTGTGTGTGGTTCCTATATGAGACAGAGCTGGAATGTAAAGATGGCATCCTCCTATTACACCTCAAAATTACTCACTTCGATAGTGTCACAAGTGTCATAATTACAAGTGTTGTAAGTGTCACATCTTGTCCGCAAGTGTCACATATTGACTACAAGTGTTTCATGTGTCAAAAACATCATACTGCCATCTTGCCTATGTCATACCTCTAACGACATCACAAAAACACTTGAGACACCCCAAAGACTAGTTTTAAAGAACAAACGTCACTTGACAGGGAGTACAAACCTTTTGCCACTAAAAAATGGATTTTGGAGAGGAGCGCTCCCCTACCCACTGTTAGGGAGTGTTGGCGCTCCCTGAGCTTCTTTGGGGGAGTGTTTGAGTGCCCTGTGCACCCTTTTGGGGGAGCACTACCCTTTGTTTAGCAAATTTTGGGTTTGTTGAGGAAAATCATGGAAGAATCCCTCAATTCCTGAAGGTGGTTGGATTCGAATAGATGGTCAAGGCATCATATTAGGGAAGATTATCAACTGAAGGAGAGGAATCCTCAAATCATCCCAAAGATCTCTCAAGTGGTTGGACCTCTCCAAGGTTATATAAGGAGGCCTTCTCATGGTGAAAGGGGAAATAGAGATTGAGAATTACATCAAACTTATGATCTCATGAGTGAGATGTCATCAAAGCAATCAGTGGAGATTACTTGAGAAAAGGGGTTGGACAAGGAGAACTGGAAGAAGTTGATGCACCTTCATTCAAAGGATTGTAAGTATCTTTACTTGTTCTCACTAATAATCAATACTTGACCTGTTTCTTTCAAACTTCTGCTTGTTCCATATGAGTTTGTCTTCAATAGATGGATTTACATTTGGGCTAATCTCAGTAGAGTAGGAAGTCCATTGTATCTTTGTTTGTCCTACATGACTTATCAGGGAGCTCAAGATCGAAGCTCAGCCAGGACTTTGCAAGGACAAACGTCGCTAATAAGGTACATATATTTCTCCTTCTCTTTCATTCATTAGCTTGATTAGATCTAAAAGAAAGTTAGTGTCCATGTTAAGAACTTTTCTGTCTTGGCCTTAGGAGTCTAGAGACCAAGAGGGAATCCACTTCTCCACAGGGGGATTCACCTACAACATAAGTTGGCGACTCCACTGGGGAGGAGCTCTGATTTTTGTCTCCATTCCCAGATCTTGTTTTGGCCCTTTTCCCACGGATTTGACCTTCTCCATATTTTCATTTTGATTCTTAGATTCGTTTGATTGCCTCTTTATTTCATCATGATCACCCTGATTGACTGAATTTCTTTGATTTTTTGAGTTTCTGGGCAATTTTCTGAGTTTTTGGAGCAGAGCGCTCCCCCCCTGTTGTTGTCAGAGCACTAACACTCCCCTTTAGCCTTACACAGAGCACTGGAATGCTCTGGTGGCCCTTACACCAGAGAACTACCCCATTGTTGTGAGAAGTTCTCCAGATTTTTCATCTTCTGAAGCTATTTCTTGGTTTTGGCATTTGCTCAGGGTCTCATACTCTCAGTCCATCTTGGTATTGGCCTTCAACACCCTATTTTCTAAGGATTGATCTCCTCTTGTTTGGGAATTTGACATTTTATTTCCTTGCCTTGAAGTCACTATTTGTCTTTGTTGACCTAGAGTTAACTTGTTGTTTTCTTCTCCTTTATCTGACTGAGTGGAAACTTTTGTGAGGAAATCCAAAGGTCTGTGGTCCTTTTCGTTTGATCTTTGAGGTCAGTTTTCCAACATTTCGCTTTTATTTGAGGTTTTTTGGTTCTTGTTTACAAATTTGGTTATCTTTGTCCTTCTTGTCTATTTCACGACGAGAGTGTATTTTTTGTTTTGTGTGAGGTTTTCTTCTGATTGTTTAATCCCGAAGTCTGATTGACATTTAGAAGTCTTACATATGATTATCATTCACATATAAGAAAAAGGACATATTTTAGTGATTGGTTTGGATATTAGAAGGCATTTCTGAAATTTTTAGTATTACCTTGGATTTGAGTGAGAAACAAATTGATCGAGGACATTGCATATTAGTGTTTGATAGTGAAAACAACTTTTCTACTTCCCTTAAATAACCATTCATCAAAAGAAACGAATTCTTATCATCTTCTTGTGCAGTTTTTGGGAATTGAGTCATCATACCATCAGTTTCATTGTCATACACCCTTTGAGTAAAAAATAGCCGTAAAATCATCGCTAATTAAAATTTATCTAGAACATTTTGTTTTTAGGATCTTCCACCAACATTAGACTAGGATTAGCACTTTGGATTAGGCTGTGAGTACATCTCTCCAAAGTTTTCAAAACAAACATTAACATCCTGAGATAGGGAGAGTCAAATCCAATTGTCGTATAGGATTTTTGGGACCCCCTCTCACACAGGGGTTACGCTTGAGGTTGCATTTAGGAGAGTTACGGAGATTATCCCTTCGTGGTTCAACTGTTTGTAGTGGTCTGATATTATATTGGGGGTCACTTGAAGGTATACCCACGATTATGTGTGGGATCCTCTCGAGTTGATTTCGGACTTGTTATACTGCCCATACGTTCACATCAGACTGTTGACTGTACCTGCCAAGGGCTGACTGGGAGTTGGTGTCCTTAGTTGCCATAATCCTTAGGTACTTACACAAGGTGACAGTGAAGGGAAGTCTCACTATACCTAGGACAAACATTCGTCAAACTCACTCGGACTCCTTGGAGGGTAAATCCACAATTACTACATGGATGCTTGCACCAAAGTGAAAGTCTGTTAAGCAGGTTGCCATTGTAACTGTTCCACCATATCCTAGCCCCTTCCTGACTTGATCACGCGACGTTGGATTTCATCACCAACTAGTACAATCATCGAGAGAAGTTTTGTTTGCTTGGTTTTGATTCCTAGATTTTATTAGCGTATGTTGTTTCTTTTTGTTAGTTGGCCCTAGATTTTTAGCATGTATTGTTATTCTCCAAAATTGAGCCTATAGACAATAAAGATCTTCGTCGGTCGCGTAGGATGCAAGGGCTACCTCTGGAAGGCTATCAACCCTTACCTCCTAACCCTCCAGAAGACAACTACCATGGAGAGGTAGAAAATCAATCTGACATTGGGAGTGTTGTTGCTCCTCCTTTAGACAATTCAGAAGGCACTTTGGTTATGGTTGAGAATCCCACTCCTCGCACTAGGTCTGTGTCAACAATTCCTCTCGAACCACTTTTGCTTTCTTTAGACTCTCTTGGGAACGTCATAGATGAAGAGGTCCCACAATTACCTGCGAGATATTTTACCGACACATATATGGGATCCACAGAACCAACCTTTGGTGATGAGTATAGGACTCATGTTCATCCTACCACTGCAGTAGATACAAATCCCACACCTGCTCATTTGGTATGGAGGACTTCATTAGGGCATGATCTCTATGAGCATTTTGAATCCTTTCGACAACCCTTTAATCCTCATGATCCTCCTGTTGAAACTGGGCCATCTGGTCAAACGATGGATCACCCCATCGATCAGGTCATTAACCCTACTATTGCATCAACACAAGTCTATCCTAATGCTAGACTCATCACCTCTACTGATTCCCAAGGAACTTCAATCACTACCCCCACTTTTACAAACTTTCACTCTACAGCTCCACATGTTCCACACGATCTTGCTGGGACATATTTTCACCTGAGAATGCAGACCCTTGCCAGCCAAATACATCCGATTGGATGGAAACCACCATCTAGCCGACCTATCGCTCCTGGAAGACCACCATCCTATGGCGGGCCTACCCCTCCCAAGGGATAACCCCCTTTCATGGTCTTCCTCGAGGGAAACCTCCCTTTTCCAGTCATACCCCGGTCGTTCATCCACCACTAGAAAGGGGGAAGCCTTCATCTACTAGAAATTCTTCACAATCCTGGGGAGTATCTTCTAGAGGCACATTTACCCAACCCCATGTTGGGGGGCACTCATATAATAACCCACAAGGAGGAGTATCAAATCTTATTCCTTCCGGACCATCTTATGGACAACCTTATCCGGGTGGCATCCCAAACAACACCTAGAGTCCTCAAGGACGACAACCTTATTCTCCCCATGGGTCTAATGTGTATCCACCTCCGGGATCTACTCCTTACCCTCCTCAAGGGCATAATGTCCATACTCTTTCTGGGAAAAAAATCACCCGTCTTATAATGCTCAGAACCCACCGGGTTATGCAAATGTTTCTCACCCATCATCAAATATTTTTTATCCTTGTCAGCAACAACCGTATGTAGGAGGACCTACTGGTTACAACTATCCACCTAACCCAGTTTATGGTCCTACTGGTGTTCCTATGCCACACCAATATCATCCACAAATTAACCGACGACTACCTTACCTTGCGACTCTGGATCTCCCAGACTTGTCTCAGTTAACCAATGATCCTATTTTTCATTCACCGGTTTGGCTATTTATTCTAGCTAAACTTCCTTCTGATATTCCAAAATTTGACAGAAAATATGGAGACGATCCAAATAACCATGTGACGACTTTCCATTTGTGGTGTTCATCAAACTCCCTCATGGATGATTCTATACGTTTGCATCTTTTCCAGTGAACACTTACGGGCTTAGTAGCAAAGTGGTATATTGAACTACCACACGATTCTTTCCATGATTTCAACTCCCTTGCCATGTCTTTCCTCACACACTTTCAACTACCTATTCACTACAAGATGGGTACTGAAATCTTGACCTCCCTTTGTCAAACTGAATCCTTACATATCTCTGACCGTATTCATGAGTGGATATGACAACGACGGATGATCAAAGTAATCTTCCCTGACACATTATTGGTGGAGTGGTTTACTAAATCACTTTTACCCCCGATCGCTCGCAATGTCATTATGGGTGGCACATTCACTGAGGAAGAAACCATTGCTCAGGATGAGTACTTAGATTTGTTTTATTCACAATCTAGTACTTTGTATGATTTGTTTCCAAATGTTTCTCGAGCTAATGCCGATCCATCCAAGCCGTCATCCTCATCTCATGCAGACGGTGTTATTAGTTCCGTCAAAACTCAATCTACTTCCCAATTGACCACACTACCCTCTCCCTCCCCCCAAACTCAGATCTCTGAGGTGAATGTAGTTCAATCTTCCCATTCACAACAATCCGGAGGTAAGAAGAAGACAAAAAATAAATCGAAAAATACTAATAACAATGAACAACCAAAAAATCAAGCTCAAACCCCTGCTACCGAAAAGTAACCACAATGGAAACTGAAATTCTCGTGTATCATTTGTGGTGACGATCACTACACTTGAGACTATCCACATCGCAATGAAGTGGCCAAAATTTTCCAGGGAAATTCACAACCCGCTGTGATTACTCATCCTTTTCCACAGCAGCAATCCATGGTTGCTCAAACCCCCTCTCCTGGGGGCAGTTCTAGCCATCCTCATGATGAAGCCTCGATGAGTGCACATATTTATATGTTTAATGGGATTAATTTGACCACTCTCTCTAAGACATATGACACACCAGGTAACCCTGATAAAGGAAAAGTCACTAACGATACCGGTACTTTACCGGATCTGTCACCGTCCTTCGTTAGTCCTCCATTAGTTAATCCTCTGTCTGGACCACTTCAGATTGAGAAACCTACATTCGAATCTATCTTACACCCTCCTAAGAGAACTATCCATAAATCTACCCTTAATCCAATTCACGTTCCGCCCAGAACTACAACATTGTTGAAGATTTGGCTCAAGCACCGTGTGCTATGTCTGCATTAGAACTTCTACAACATTGCCCCAATCAACGTAGAATTCTCTTGGATGCTATTGTGATGTTGATCATGAGTCGTCCAACCATATCATGTTTAACCTAGACAATTATACGTCTCAAATCTCCCACCAACTTGCTTTCCAAGTTGATGTTGTTGTTCACAATCAACAAATCCACCGAACTATTATGGATGAGGGAGCCTCAACTTGTGTCATGTATTTAGCATGTTGGAAAGGTTTAAAATCACCCGCACTTAACAAATCCCCAACGATGTTACGTGCATTCGATGGGTGAGGTTTTCATCCCCATGGGATTTTATAGTCCCTGCCCATCCAATTGGGTGGAAAAACTGTCACTATTGATGTCGAGGTGGTCAATGCTCCTCTCGATTACAACTTGTTACTTGGAAGAAGTTGGTTTTATGCTATGACTGTCATTGCCTCATCGGTCTTTCGATGTGTACAATTTCCTCATCGGGGCTAAATTGTCACTGTTGTTCAGTTAGATTTCTGCACGACCGATGCTTGCGCTCTCACTACCAACAACATTCCTTTCTTGGGAGACCACAAGATCACGGATGAAAGTGTTGGTGTTGTATTGCTAAACGATTCTAGACTTATGAGTACCTTCCCTACACCACTTCCACCAACTACACATCATATTTCCACCGTCAATATGATTTTGACCACGGCTTATCAATCTTTGGAATCATCTGACCCTTGGATTGTACCTAGTCCATTGGAATTCAATGCACTAGCTGACACCGCGCCACTTAGTCCAGCCAAAACATCATATGTTTCTATTCAATCCACTTCTCCCTCTTCGGATGACCAACATCTATAGGCACCCGACAATTATTTGATGCCATCATGGTTAAGTTCCTTGTCGTCTGCGCTTGACTACATTTCCCCAATTTTTCCCTCTGATGAATCTATTATGGAAATGTTGAGCATTGATGAGCTACCTCGGGATGATAACCATCATCGATCCTCTTTTCTTCCCCCTCATGAAGAAATTATGGAATATATACACTCTATCTCCCCTCCTGATGTCGATTTTCCATCGTCTCCCATGCCTTCAACTTCCGATGATTTGGATCGGGTAGTTGACATGGTGATCTCTTCGGTAGGGTTATTGGAGCCTGATCTCCTTACCCCTGTCATGGCCCTTGACATGTGTTCCTTCCAGAGTGGTTTTCTTCCATCCAACGAAGATCTCTTGGAAGCCATGACCGAGTTTTGTTCCTTGACATGGTGTCCTTCCAGAGCATTATTCTCTTGGAAGCCATGATCAAGGAGAGTCCACGAGCATAGTTTATCTTCTCTGTGGCAAGCTTGTTAAAAAATGAAATATAGGTCATGAGCACAATTTTCTTCTCTGTGGCAAGCTCGTTAAAAAATGAAACATAAACTTTGAGCATAGTTTTCCTCTCTGTAGCAAGCTCATTAAAAAATGAAACAACAATATGGGGATTGAACCCGTAGCCTTGAGCATAGTTATTTTCCTGTGTCAAGCTCATTAAAAAATGAAATAGTCACCTCTCTTGAACCTTAATTTCATCCACTCTTATCTTTTTCTCCATCTAGTAGAGAAATTGGTGACAACGTCAAAGTCAGTGAATGATTTGAAGCTTGGAGGGCATGTCTCTAGCCTTTGATGATCATTCTGGAGTTAATTCCCTAGCTTTCAAGATGGGGGCATACCGAGCTCAGTCTTTGTTCTTTCTCGTGCTTGAAAAAACATGAGAATGTAACTGAGTATACTTTTATCACTTTTTCAGACTCGCATGGATATACGAAAAAGGAACCCCTTGGAGTCGTCTTTGAGCTCTTTTCAGACTCTCTAAACATGAAAAGATTGTCGAGTGATCTTGCTTCCTTTCCCACGCATTAAAAGGTTTGAAAGAGCGTCTTTCAAGTGATAATTTATCTCTTTTTTCAGCCTTGCAAGACTAACATTTCGAAAAAGGACAACATTGGAGTCATCTTTAAGTTGTTTTCAGACTCTCTAAATATGAAAAACCACCGAGTTTACCTTCTCTAGACTTGTTAAACAATCATACATTGAAGGGCCCATACGGGACCGAACCCTTAATTCTTCCAATTCGCTAAACAAAGGAAGAGGGACTTACCGAAGGTGAGTCATGTCGAGCATGTGTTACCCTCCTCGAGCTTGTTAAATTAAAAAGAGGTACTTGTCTATCTAGATGGGGGAAACATTGAAGGAAGCAAGCCAAGCATTTTTTTGAGAATGCTACCAGTAGCCCTTACTGTTTCCCTTGAACATGACACTTTGTCTTTGCACACATTTTAATCCACTGAACATCTGCACTGAGCCAATCCTATGATTTTCTTTAACTCCTTTGGGTCACCTGACGAAATTCATTGCATCCACTGCATTATCGTGTTTTGGTCCATGTCACGTTTCTGTTGTTGTGCCTCAGTGTTCAAGGGAATTATCTGCCTCGAGAGTCAGCCAACACAAATATCCTGTTTCAATACCCATGTCAGTCCATATTCACGTGATCTACCAATTACATCTCTGTGTCTGTTTCATGTCGTTGATGGTGGATACATCAAGGCCCTCTCTCGATGAGTTTGTTCCTATCAACTTCAGCTCATTACCTAGGAACTAGACTAGGAAACCAGTTAGTACCTTGGGACCTGCACACCTCAATGGCAGGCCTCCTCATGTTCGACAATGGGTTTACATCATTGACCTCTAATCAGACGATTCCATGGATGTTTGACTTCATCTCATCCATTCACATTCGTTGGAATGTACTAGAGTACCTTGGGAATCATTGACATCAATGGTGATCTCCCTCGCACTTGTTAACGGTTTACATCATTGATCAGTAATCAAGTGGTTTCTACCATGTTCAACATCAGGACATCTATTCACATGGTTAGATTTGTACTACATCGGGATTGGTAAGAAGACCCTGGGTTGAGTTATCACTCTTATATGTACTTTTTCCAGGTTGCGAAGGAGTTCTTTTGAACTATGACACATATACTGTTACATAGATCCACTTTGTATTGGTCATGGATATGTCTTGTCATCTTGTAGATCCACTGTGTATTCTTCGTGGTTACGATCAGTTAGGATCATAGGAGTATCGATCCACATTTTATCTACAGTGGCTATACCATTTTGTCAATATAATTATGGATCCACAGTGTATTTTATGGTGGCCATACCTAAAAAGTCTTTATCACTCAAGCATAGGTATGCCTACCTTGGGTTTTGAAACATGTCATAATAATTGTTTGATGGTTGTGTGCATCTTTTTCCGGTTTCTCTGTGTCCATACCCTTGCTCGAAAAAGTCTACAAACTACTTCAATCATCATCCTCTTCTAACTTCGTACTTTGGGGGGCAATCTGTTACACCTCAAAATTACTCACTTCAATAGTGTCGCAAGTGTCGTCATTACAAGTGTTGTAAGTGTCGCATCTTGTCCGCAAGTGTTGCATCCTGACTACAAGTGTTGCAAGTGTCAAAAACATCATACTGCCATATTGCCTATGTCGTACCTCTAACGACATCACAAAAACACTTTAGACACCCCAAAGACTAATTTTGAAGAAGAGAAGTCACTTGATAGGAAGTACAAACCTTTTGTCACTGAAAGAACCACTAAAAAATGGATTTTGGAGAGGAGCGCTCCCCTACCCACTGTTAGGGAGTGTTGGCACTCCCTGAACCTCTTTGGGGGACTGTTTGAGTGCCCTGTGTCCCCTTTTGGGGGAGCACTACCCTTTTTTTAGCAAATTTTGGGTTTGTTGAGGCAAATCAGGAAAGAATCCCTCAATTCCTGAAGGTGGTTGGATTCGAATAGATGGTCAAGGAATCATCTTAGGGAAGATCCTCAACTGAAGGAGAGGAATCCTCAACTCATCCCAAATATCTCTCAAGTGGTTGGACCTCTCCAAAGTTATATAAGGAGGCCTTCTCATGGTGAAAGGGGAAATAGAGATTGAGAATTACATCAAACTTATGATCTCATGAGTGAGATGTCATCAAAGAAATCAGTGGAGATTACTTGAGAAAAGGGGTTGGACAAGGAGAACTGGAAGAAGCTGCTGCAACTTCATTCAAAGGATTGTAAGTATCTTTACTTGTTCTCATTAATAATCAATGCTTGGCCTATTTCTTTCAAACTTGTGCTTGTTCCATATGAGTTTGTCTGCAGTAGATGGATCTATATTTGAGCTAATCCCAGTAGAGTAGGAAGTCCATTGTATCTTTGTTTGTCCTACAGGACCTATCAGGGAGCTCAGGATCGAAGCTCAGCCAAGACTTTGCAAGGACAAACGTCACTAATAAGGTACATATATTTCTCCTTCTCTTTCATTCATTAGCTTGATTAGATCTAAAAGGAAGTCAGTGTCCATGTTAAGCACTTTTCTGTCTTGGCCTTAGGAGCCTAGAGACCAAGAGGGAATCCACTTGTCCGCAGGGGGATTCACCTACAACACCTCTTTACAGAAAGTTGAGAAGAAATCCAGATGATTCTCCTGTGTAATTCAACAAGAGAGGATATCTGCAGAGTTGGACGTGCCTATGGCTAAGCACAAGGTGAACGTGTGAAATCCCAAATTGATGGGTGCATCATCATGATATAGAAATCAATATGATGTATTATCCTCCTTTGAGAAGAGATTTAATGAGAAACTCCATATGAATCTTCTGTGTAATGCAATGGGAAAGAAGATCTGTTGAGTGGACGCACACGGGTGAATGTGATCCTAGTGGTTGAGCACTAGTGAAGAAGTGGTTCTTCTGTGTAATTTAATGAGCCAGAGATATGGACATCCCTATGGATGTGCTCCTAGTGGCTGAGCACTAGTGGCTGTATCATATCCCTTGCTATATTTTTCAAGAGTTAGACCTACATGTAACCCTAATTCTAACGTAAAGGGTACAGGTCGGCCCCACCTTAATGTAATTGTTAATTAATGTAAAAGATAATTAATCTGGTTAATATTGATTATATTATGAGATAGAGAGGTCGGCCCTTTTGTGCCAATAGACACTTTTGTTGATAGGTCAAGTCTAATATAAGTAAAGGTAAATTCCCCATTGAGGAATCATATCTTTTGTGTGAGTTTGGAAATTTAAGC
>JASDQU010107109.1:84610-98837 GCA_032191745.1 Picea mariana
TGTGTGTGGTGTTTCTTCTTGTGATCTTGGTTGTTGCAGCAAAATTGTTTATGGTTTAAGTAAAATGCTAAAATGGAATGAACTTCATGCTTAAGCCTAGCCTATTGAAAAATCAACATAAGTCGTGCTCAGTTTCCTTTTGACCTTTTTTAAGTCAGAGACTGGTCTGTCAGTCCTTATGAGTTTCGATCAGTTCCTAGTTGATAATATCTATAAACAACTAGTGAATTTTTGTTCTCTAAGACATTTCAGATACTACACATATCTGTTGAGAATTTTCCTGGAAACCAAAAAGAGGGAATTTCCTGAAGAAACATTTGTGTCAATTGAGTGTAAAAGAATTACATTACTTATCTTCATCAACAAAGTCATGTCCATAGTTTACAGTTTGATTTTCAATACCAGCCTACCTAGAGTTTTGGATGACATGAGGAGCTATCTCCAGCCAAATCCAGAGAACAAGGTGGGGGATTAGGTACTATTCATGCACTCAACAATAATTTGGGTTTATGGTTGCCATGAATCCCCTTACCTATTGCCTATTTTTCTGACTCCTAGAGTCTTTTCCCTTGAATTCATCAAGAAGAGAATTGTATCTGAGACAGATCACTTCCTGAAGTTACACAAATCCTCCAACCTCAAGTTCCCTTTTATCATTGGCCCCTTCATTGTAAAAACCAGATCATGCTTGTCTCAAGTTCAAGAAAATATCAAGGAGTTTGTTTTTGCACAACTACAGGGAAGAAGATATGATCCACACCAAATCATATCCAAGAGAAGCTTGATGAAAAAATAGGCCCCTTATGAGCATGAATGGGTTGATGGTTTTGATAAGTTGGCAAATATAGAAGTCTGTGTTGATATGGAAGAAAAATTGCAACCAACTCAAACACAACAAGTAGAGGCAACCCTGCAACAAAGTCAAATACAAAAAGCTTCTCATAAATTGATATTCAAAGTTCCTAATATAAGACTTGTCTACATCAAGAGAAGCAGTTTGGAGGCCCTGGGAATTAGTGACCAACAAACAACCCCAAAGAAGATGAAGATTACAAAATCTCCACAGATAGTGGATTTAGAAGAGGAAGAGACCAGAGAACAAGTAAACCTAGATATTGTGGAAAATGGTACAAGCACTATAGAGGTTGAAAAGGAAATAAAACTCCAGAGTGAAGGCAACTCAAGAAACTTTAGCAGCAAGAAATATATCTTTGATAGAAAATATGAGGCATTTTATCAATCTAAATAAGATTTGGAAAAACAGTATGTTGAGAAGGGACACACAGCTCTTGCTGAGATGAGGGATTTAGTCCCTGAAGTGGAAAATATTTCTCTACATAAATATTCTATGTTCACAGTAAGGAATGTTGAAAAGAGAACCTTTAACATTGTAGTTGCATATGAAGACAAAGTCTCTGAGATAAAGATAAGATATGACAACATCAGTGCTCCAAAAAAATTCAAATTCCATAAGCATACCAGTGATATGTTGTATTCTGATTATTTGACTTTAAGCTTGAAGAATTCAAAATTTTCATCTTATGCAATGAAATTGGAAGGATAGTTGAGGAAGGAAAAAACATCTAGCAGATCTTGGCAGACTTAGGTCAAGAGGCTGGAGTCTGAGGGCCCCCAAGGGTTGAAATCCTCATTGGATGAGAAGGACAAAATAATTCAAAGTTTGAAGAAGAAATTGAAAATGTCTGCTATAGAGCATCCACAAACAACAAAATTGGTTGCTCTAGAACATGAAAATGAAACACTTCGTCAAGAGATATTGGACTAAAAATCTAGGGTGTTGCAACTAGAATGAGAAAAGGTGAAATGGTCACAAGAGCAGACATAAATGTTAAACAAAGTTGTAGTTGTAGCTCCTAGTACAGAACTTGGGTCAAACACTGAAGGAATAGTCCAAGCTATGTCACAAGTAAGCTTGAAAGAAGGAGAAATCAAAGGGATGAAAGGAAGCATAGAGAAATTGAAGTAGGAGATTCAGGAAAAGGATGAAAGAATGGCTCAATTTCAAAAGGATAATGAAGTCTTGTAGGAAAGGATACATAAATTGAAGATGAGGCTAAGAGGCAAAGGCATGTTGCAGGGAGCCAAGCATTCATCTAGGACTCTATAGTCGTTGAAGCTTCCAAGTTCAGAGTATATTTGAATTTAATTAATGATAAAGACAGTATATCCATCACAGCCATAAGCAGGTGCATTGTTGTCAATGAAACTTTAGCAAAGAAACCATCATAATGGGCCCAAAACACCATAAATCTACTCAACTCCATTCCTACTACAGACCTTCAGACTAACGGAGTTAAAAATAGAACTACATTGATTATCTGGGCCAGGAGGGTTATTGCTAAACATAATATGTTGAAATCAGTCCAAACCAAGGCAACACAGATCGAATAGAGTGTACAGGAGTTCAACGATTTGTTTGAAGATTTGTTTATTAAAGGACTTCCACCATTTTGGTATGGCAAGGTAAAAATGTATGACCAAGAAGAGTACAATGCTCGCCTAACTCATTCCATAATGGATCACTCCAAGTTCGAAACCCTGGAGGAAAATATGAAGGGAGCTACATTAGTGGAGCATTTGATTACAGACTTTGAAATTCTAAATCAGTTCAAAGTAGTCAAACTTGGACTACTAGTCATGTCATATGCTTCTTGCATTGACCTGGAGATTCTGATAAAGGAAATGTTAGATTATGATATCCCTTCAGACTTGCAATGGAAGGAGATAGTATGGTTGGGTAAGACAAAGTGCAGTTTTCCATGGTCTAGTAGATGATGACCAGATGTCACTAAAGATGGCAGATCATGTGGAAGACTGGAGAAGAACAGGACTAAAGTGCCAGAGGAGTCAGAATATGGATCAGGAAATGTTCCTTGCTAATCATTGTAATCGGTTCCCAAACCGAAATGTCTCATTTTAATCATTGTAAACAGTTTCAAAACCAAAACATTTCATTTTGATCATTGTAATCGGTTTCAAACCGAAGGAACTCAACTTGTATAAATATTAGGAGTTCTAAATGTATTAGAGTTTGGAAGAAGTGAAAGGGCATGATTTTAGTTATTTGGAACCTGAATGTAATTTTCTGAAGCTGAATAGAATACACATGAAGATGTATTGAAGTTTCCAAGAAAATATTATAATGGTGGTGGTATGAGTTTTGTCTTCTCTTTTTGTATGTATTTCTTGTATTTATGATTTCATTTGCATTGTCTTCTGTTTAAATTGGATAGTTAAAGGCCCAGAATCCATCCTGTGATTCTCTTGGATTAAGCAATTTAAACTATGTTAAGTTACTCCTAACTAAGTCAGAATTCATTTATTTAATTCTCCGATACAGTTATATGTTTTTCCTTTCTTCTTACACTCTGCAAATTACAATTTATAACTTAGATTTATCACCTTATTTATTCTTTGTCCTCTGGAGAGTTCTACTGACCAGTCAATGATTCCATTCATTTCTATAATTTTGAATCCATATCCCTAAGTGTCCCTCCCCTTCCTTGCCAACAAAATTAGAAAAAACCCTTCAAAGCAACAAAACCTAGCCAGTGATTTGCTAAAGAAAACTCATCTATTAAATACTGAGTGAAATGAGACAGACCTCTCTGAGATGATTAGGCTAGTACCCAACTCTAAAGTGGTTTGTAGGTTACCTATGTCATTTTTTTTTACCATCTAAACAAATTTACAGAGTGCTAACATTATGGCGCCGTTGTCGAGGATGCAAGTGAAATATTCCCTGGGAAAAAATGAATGAAAGCTTCGGATTTGATTCCTGAGGGTGACAATGAATCAAACACCTTATTGGCTAAGATTAAATTTACCCTGGCAACTCCATTATAAAGAGACCAATAGCATAAAGTAGTTTGAGCAGGAAATATTGTCTCCCAAGAGAATTCATACCAGAAGAAATCCAGACCCAAAAGCAATAATCCATGTGTCTGATCCTGAGAAAATCATACACAAAAGAAAAGAAAGGCCAATAACCCCAGTTTTTTGTTTAGACATAAATCTATCTGTGCCCAAAAATGGAGTAAAAATCATTGAAGACCTTGATTTTGATTTGAAATTTGAGAAAACTTTGTTCAGAACTAGATCTGAATTCAGTTTGAATGAAATTATCTTTGATGAGAAGAGGTTCCAAGGTTTAATTTCAGTTGCCTCTATTAGACCCATTGTGATTCCTTCTCAGAACAATCAGCCACTTCAAGTTCTTACTGCAGCCATGGCAGATAGGTTTTCCCCCCTTATTCTACCATCTCAGTTACATGATTTACCCCAGGAAGATAATCAAAGAATTAAGCTGTATGATGTTGAAGGCAATGTGTGAGCCCAAAAACACTTAGACTGGTTCAATGATTTTGTGGACCTAGAAGAAGTAGATTATGAAGATGAAAAAATGAGGTTGTTTGAACAAAGTCTTAAAGGTGAAGTCAGAAAATGGTTCAGAGCTCTCCCAACAACAAGTATCCCATATTTTGAAGCCTTTGAAACAAGTTTCCTTGCAAAGTGGGGTGACAAGAAAAAACCCCTTTAGTTGCTAACCCAGTACAACAACATGGTAAGGTCACCTGATGAAACAGTAAAAGAGTTTTCAGCTAGATTTATGAGAGTTTACAACTCAATTCCTACTGAATTAAAACCTCCTCCTAGGGATGCTCAACTTAGGTACATTGATTCCTTTGAAAGTGATTTTTCTTTGTTGTTAAGGGAAAGAAGATCCACTTCACTATATGATATGATGAGTGATGAAATAAAATTTGAAGTAAATATAATGGCTTCAGGAAAGATCAAATATAATTATGATAGAGACATAAACAAGGTCCAATATAAGACGCAAGCTTCAACCTCAAAGGCATCAGAAGAGAGGTTTGAGTTGATGATGAAGACCATGGAGAAACTCATGGAAACGATGTATTTAGATAATAAGCCTAACACCAGAGAGCGGGCTGATGTTCCACCCAGAAATCAAAGGAGACCAGTAGTTCCACAAATCAGACAAAGAGATCAGAGGAACTAGTGTGATCAACGAATAAGACCTCCTTTTCAAAATAATTATATAAATGAAAATTTTGATGAAACTTTTGAAGCAAATATGCATTGATGTGATGGTGATGAAACAGAGGTGTTTTTGACCAAAGAAGAACATGATCAGTTCATGGATGCAAATGATTTATTCATGTAGGATAATGATGAAAGGTTATCAGTGGAAAAGGAAGATTACTAGAAAGGACTACAAAATTCCATCATGCAATTCCAGAAACAATATAATCTTCGAAGCAAAAAGG
Organism: Picea mariana; assembly: GCA_032191745.1. Classification (NCBI taxonomy): domain Eukaryota; kingdom Viridiplantae; phylum Streptophyta; class Pinopsida; order Pinales; family Pinaceae; genus Picea; species Picea mariana. The sequence goes on from JASDQU010107109.1 coordinate 89,923, forward strand.
TGTCTGCAAATCCTCCAAAGGGAAATCCCACCAAAGAGTATCAATGTAATACAACTTCTTTGAGTCATCCTAAGAAGGAATATGTTGCAAAGGATGTTTTGGAGAAAGGAAATAAGAAGGAAGAGCCTCCAAATAAAGTACCTAGACCAAGAAATGAGACAATGATCAAAGAGGTAGAAAAAACATCATCTTCCTTTAACTTTGAAAGCGATATGGCCAAAATTAAAATCTTTGTTCCATTCAATGAGCTGATAAAGAATAGTGAATATAGAAATCATATCATTAGGATTCTCAAGATGGAAGAAACTTCTGATACTTTAACTATACAAGATGATCATCCTGACATCTTGTTTGGCCCACGTGTAGAGGAGAGTAGTGATGTTGATGAGGTCCCTCCTTTTTATGTTAGTCTGGAGATTCATGATATGACTTTGCACAATGCTATGTTAGATTCAAGAGCATCCCATAATATGACGCCCAAGGTGGTCATGGACCAATTGGGTCTGGACATTACAAGGCCTTACAAGGATATTTTATCCTTTGATTCAAGGAAGGTAAAGTGCTTGGGCCTAATCAAAGATCTGGTGGTATCTTTGTCTCAAATTCTAGAAAAAAATACGGTCATGGATGTGGTGGTTTTTGATATCCATCCTAAATTTGGAATGTTTTTATCTAGGTCATGGGATGAAAAGTTGAAAGGCACTTTGCAAATGGATATGTCATATGCCACTATCCTTGTTTTTGGTCAAGATAGGAGGTTGTAAAGGGAATTATTTCGCAAGTACATGGTTAGTAACAAAGCCCATCCAAACAACCATCCCATTTATTTTGTGGAAACTGAGATTGGTTCTTCTATTTTCTTTAATGATTTGAGTTTTGAAGAGAATATGCCAAAGACTGATATGACTACCAAAGACAAATCTGATGAACAAACTGAGGAAATTTCAAATCAGCAAAACAGTGCAGAAAATGAGATGTGGAACATGAGCTTTGATGGAGTTGTCAGCAGAGAAGGAGCAATATCTGGTGTGTGGATTAACCCCCCTGGATTGAACAAAAATTTTTTTTTTTACAAGCTTGATTTTGATTACACAAATAACATGGATGAATATGAGGCATTAGTGTTGGGATTGAAGACTTTGAAAGAAATGGGTGCCAGGAAGATAGTTGTACATGGACACTCTGAGTTGATTATAAATCAAGTAAAGGGTATATATCAAGCAAATCATCCTAAATTAAGAGCATATAATAATCATGGATGATTTTAGGGGCTAAATTTCGCTCATGGGCTAATTTTCCATGGTTTTTCCAAAAATGAGATTCGTTATTTTAAAAATGATTTGCCCAAATTCTATAGGATACAATTATTTTACCTTAAAAATTGCCAAATTTTTATAGAAACTATATAAAATCCTTAGAAATTTGAATATTTTTACAAAAATATCGCCAAACATTTATACTTGGGATATGAAGGATTAGTAAGATTCACCAAAGTTTCTACATTTTAAAATAAATTTCCATCCTTAAAATCATCCCTGATAATAATATAGTTCTTGACCTTCTAGAAGAATTTTCAGAATATAGTCTCTCAGTGATTCCAAGGGGGTAGAATCAGATTGTTGATGCTCTAGCTACTTCAGCCTCAGTTTTCAAAATTCTAGTTTTTCCTAACAGAGGATATGTGATTGAGTTCAAGAACAAACCAACAATTCTTGATAATATTAAGTATGACAATTTTTCGAAGATGACAAACAAGTGGAAAGTTTCCTTAAGATGGATGGTGAATTTGCAAATTTGAATATTAATGAGGAATATTGTTGTGAAGAAGAATATGCGGCTGTGTTCGCAAATGATGACTATTTCAAGAATCACATTGTTGGTAAGGATATATTGCAGCTGAAAAATAACATCATTCCCAAAGGCCTGGTCCCATTAGAAAAACTCTTTGACAACAATGATGTAGCCAGGAGTCCTAAAATTACAGCAAATGATGGAGATGTTGAAGATTGCAACATTGGGACTCAAGAAGATCCCAATATCATCAATCTATCCAAGACACTTAGCCCGGAGGTCAAGAAAAGGTATATCAATTTAATGAAATAATTTCATGATGTTTTTGCATGGAGTTATGAAGATCTAAAGGTTTATGATACTGAGGTGATTCAACATGTGATTCCAATCAAAGAGGATCATAAACCTTTCAAGAATAAATTAAGAAGAATCAATCCTTTGTTGTTTCCTTTGATTGAAAAGGAGATAAAAAAGCTATTTGAAGCCAAGATCATAGTGTCTCTAAGATTTTCTAAGTGGGTGGAAAATCTGGTACTTGTCAGGAAGAAAAGTGGAGAGATCAGATTATGTGTGGAGTTTCGGAGTTTGAACAGGGTATCTCTCAAGGAAAATTACCTGCTACCCAAGATGGATCACATTCTGTAGAAGGTGGTTGGTTCTAAAAAATTATCAATGCTGGATGGTTTCTCTCAGTACAATCAAATCATGGTACACCCTGATGATCATGAAAAGATAGCCTTTACAACACCATGGGGCACCTTCATGTATGCCAAAATTCCTTTTAGTATCATGTGATCTAGATGGATTTCGGTGGCCTTCCACCTATTCCAACTGGTTCATTTTGGCAGTTTTCCAGTTTGGCAGTTTTTTTATTTTTTTTCTAGTTTTTGGGTCCCTGACTTGCGGGGTCGTTTTGAGGCACTAAACAATGTTTTGAGGGATTTCCACAAAAATAGAAAAATGTGTATTCCTCGGATAAACCTTTCCAACGGGTTATCGTGTGCCTAAAACGGAGATCGTATGCAAAAGTTACGACCCCGGGAAGTTGATGTACTAACTTACTCAAATGGGGCCCACATGACTTTTGGCAGTTCACCTCCTACGGTTAGGTTTTTGGATGTCTAGGGTTTTTGACATTTCTGTTTATTTTAAAAAGGCCTTCGAAGCCTCATTGTAATCATCTTCTTGTGAATGATCGTAGCCATCACATCTCTTCTCAAAGATAAGCCGCCACCATTCTAGCAAGTTTTTTTTTTGCTGCATTTTACAGTTTCAACTTATTTCGTTATTGAATAGAAAACTAGTTTTACTATATCTTTGTTATTCTGTGTTAAGCATATTTTAATAATCTGTATTCATTCCATTCTACTCATAAAATACGGATCATCATGAATGCATGAGAAAATTTCCAAAGGGATATGGATATAGCCTTTGCTAATGAGAAAGATAAATTTATTGTTATTTACTTAGATGATATCATTGTATATTTAGTTTCTGACGAAGAACACCTTAAACATCTAAGGAAAACTTTTCATAAATGTAGGAAGTTTGGCATCTCTTTGAACCCCAAGAAGTCTAATTTTTGCAGGGAAGAGGGAAATTTGTTTGGTCAAATTATTTCAAAGGAGGGAATATAGATAGATCCTAGCAGAGTTGAAGGAATCCTTAAAATTGGCACACCTAGAAGCAAGAAAGAAGTGCAATCTTTCCTAGGGAAAGTTAATTTTTTGAGAAGGTTAATCCCTAATCTAGCTGAAATCATAAACCATATCACTAACATTCTCATAAAAGGAAGTGATATAAAGTGGACTCCTGAAGCCAAAAAATATTTTGAAGATATTAATGTGGCATTGACCAAAGCCCCAGTGCTAGCCAGTCCCAATTTTGCAAAAGACTTTTTATTGTTTTCTTTTGCCTCAGAACACACCATTTCTAGTGTTTTATTACAAAACGATGAACATAAGTTTGAGAGTCTTATAACATACTATAGCAGGACATTGAGAGATTCCCCATTAAAGTATGATATCATGGAAAATCAGGCTTATGCACTGGTCAAGGCCCTAAAGGATTTTAGAGTTTATATCTTGCATTCCCATACCGTTGCTTATGTGCCCAACATATTTGTGAAGGACATTTTGACTCGGCCTGATCCTAAGGGTAAAAGGGGCAAGTGGATAGATGTGTTGTTGGAGCATGAAATTGAGATTAGACCTACAAAGTTTATCAAGGGGCAAGGTCTTGCAAATCGGATGGCACAGTCAAATTTTGAACTCTTGGGAATTAATTTCATTACTGATTTATCAGTAGATTCAGAAGAATAAAAGGTCCCTCATGTATCTCAAAAATTCCTTGACTCCCCATGGTATGTTGATATTATTTATGTGTTGGGGAATTTGCAGGCTCCTCCTAAATTAAGCAAAATCAAGGCCATGTTTTTTAAGCTAAAAGCAGGAAGATTTTGCATTCTAAACCAATCTCTGTATTGGAAGGATCCAGGTGGGATCTTGCTAAGTTGTTTGTTGGAGGAATAACTGGAAAAAACCATTAGAGAGTTTCATAAAGGTGATTGTGGAGGAAACCATTATTGGAAAACTATTGTGCACAAGATATTGAGGGCTAGGTTCTATTGGCCTAGCATTTTTTTCTGATGTTTACAAACAATTTTCAAGCTGTCATGAATGCCAAATTTTTTATGGAAAGAGAAAACTACATCCTTTTCCCTTGAATCCTATCTCTGTTGAAGCACCTTTTAAACAATGGGGCCTTGATTTCATAGGAGAAATTCATCCACAGTCCTCAGCTCAGCACAAGTGGATACTGACAACCACAGATTACTTCACCAAGTGGATTGAAGCAGTCCCCACAAGGAAATCCATAGATACTGTTATCATTCATTTTTTGGAAAACAATATTTTGTCCATATTTGGTTGTCCAATCAAAATCATTACAGACAATGCAACATCATTCAAGTCTAAGAAGATGGAATTTTTTTGCAGTGATTACAATATAACTCTTGGCCATTCCATAAATTATTACTCTCAAGGTAATGGGCTGGTTGAGTCATCCAATAAAGTTTTGACCAGAATTATCAAAAAATTGTTGTAAGATAACAAAAAGGCTTGGCATAAGAATCTTATCCATGCACTATGGGCTGACATGATCACTACTAAGAGGTTTATTTCCACTTCACCCTTCCATATTGTGTATGGTACAAAGGCAATTTTTCCTACTTCATTAGGATTGTCAATGATGAGATTGCTACAGGAGTAAGATGTTGAACTAGATGTCGCTCAAAGGAGAACAAATGAACTAATCATTGTTAAACAAACAAGAGAGAAATCCTTAAACAACTCTCAACTACACCAAGATAGGATTAAAAAAATATTTTGACAAGCATACCAAGGAGGATGATTTCAAAGTGGGCGATTTGGTGTTGAAATGGGGTGTCAGGAATGAAGACAGAGGAAAGCATGGAAAATTCGACCATCTCTGGCTGGGACCTTTCAAAATTGTGGCATACCATGGAAATAATTCCTATCTGCTATAGAAACATAATGGATATATCATTGGTGGGGAACTTGTGAATGGTAGGTTTCTCAAGCATTATCTCGCTTAAATAATTTTTCACCCTTTCCATTTCATTGTATATAATCATTTTTTTTTTTAGTTGTAGCATTTGGAATCAAATCAGAAGAAATTGAAGCCTGAAGCGAAGGCCCTAATTTTATGTTGAGTCTAATTTGATTTATGTGAATAAGTTGTTTATCAATTTAGTCACATGAGTGAAATAAAGCCCAATGGGAAGGAACTTGGTCTGTCATTATTTGCTACCTCACTAGGAGGATAACATCCCCAGTTGGATCCCATGTTAGCAACCATTAATTGTTTATTGTGTGAAATCAAGATTTCAGGATCTAGTAGGACGCTAAATAGGTTTGGAAGCCTGATAAACTAGAAAAGGGGATAAATATGGCTGAGAAGGGATAAATATGGTAGGAGCGTTGAACTTATCAGGCCTGACGCATCGCGGATTGTGAGGTCTCAAGATCAATGGCCGAGAATGATTTTGGGGGAAGAAGTTGCGTGAGGGTTAATTTTGGAGGGTGGGACAAATTTAAACCATGGTTTTCATTCGGGGTTACGTGGCACCACCAGGTGCATTTCGAGATGAAAAGTGCATTTCCTCAAACCACTTCCTCACCCCCCCCAAAAGTGGAAAAGTATAAAAGGGTGATTTGTCGTTTATTTTATTGTATTTTGAATGATGGAGCATTAAAACCTTAGCGCGACCACCATATTTCACCTACAACTCAACAATACACCAACTGCATGCCATTGTCGCTCGTTTCTAGGTATTTTTCATTACCACCATGGATCCCATCATAACCTCGGTAACAGAACAAGATCCTATGGAAAATGAAGAAGCCCTAATTGACCAAGATTCAAATGCTTTTTATACCAAAATCACTATTGCTCTTATCTCTGTTTCCAGGAGCAGCCTGTTCAATAAAGTAGGAAGCTATATATCATTCCTCGAACCAATCCAGGCCACCATAGTCCCTTATGTTGTCGAAATCACTTTCTCATTTCCCGAATTTGTAGGTTGGTGCGTCGAATAGTATTCCCATGAAGAAAGAGTCATTGTGAATAAACAAGTGTCCAAGGTTTTGTGTAGGGTGGAGATTCTATCAATTCAAGAATCCCTCAGTATACCAGAGTCTTTTTCCCCAATTTATGAACCTTTCAATGAAGAAAAGATGATTAGGGTATGTAGAGAATGTCCATTAGAGGTTCAAGATTTGTTTTTATAGACGATTATCGAACCTGAAAAAAATTCAGTGGGTCTGTCTTTGTCTATGAATGTGAATATAATGGTTATTGAAGTCCAATGGGTCTGCTCCCTATTGAGTCAAGTTTTAGTTCTAGAGAATGACAAATATGTGGTTGAAGTCATACTCGGTTTCCTTTTGACCTTTTTTAAGTCAGAGTCTGGTCTGTCAGTCCGTATCAGTTTCGATCAGTTCCTAGCTGATAATATCCATAAACAGCTAGTGAATTTTCGTTCTCTAATACATTTCATATACTACACATATCTGTTGAGAATTTTCCTGGAAACCAATAAGGGGGAATTTCCTAAAGAAACATTTGTGTCAACTGAGTGTAAAATAATTACATTACTTATCTTCATCAACAAAGTCATGTCCAGAGTTTGCAATTTTATTTTCAATACCATCCTACCTAGTGTTTTGGATGGCATGAGGAGCTATCTACAACCAGATCCAGAGAACAGGGTGGGGGATTGGGTACTATTCACGCACTCAACAATAATTTGCTTTTATGGTTTCCATGAATCCCCTTACCTATTGCCTATTTTTCTGACTCCTAGAATCTTTTCCCTTGAATTCATCAGACAAAGAATTGTGTTTGAGACAGAGAAATTCCTAAAGTTACACAAAGCCTCCAAGCTCAAGTTCCCTTTTATCATTGGCCCCTTCATTGTCAAAACCAGATCATGCTTGTCTCAAGTTCAAGAAAAGATCAAGGAGTTTGTTTTTTCACATCTACAGGGAAGAATATATGATCCACACCAAATCATATCCAAGAGAAGATTGATGAAAAAACATGCCCCTTATGAGAATGAAAAGGTTGAGGTTTTTGATAAGCTGGCAAATCTAAAATTCTGTGTTGATATGGAAGAAATATTGCAACCAACTCAAACACAACAAGTAGAGGTAACCTTGCAACAAAGTCAAATACAACAAGCTTCTTGGAAATTGATAGTCAAAGTTCCTAAGATAAGTATCTACAACAAGAGAAGCAGTTCAGAGGCCCTGGGCGTCAGTGACTAGCAAACTGCCCCAAAGAAGATGAAGATTACACAGTCTCCAGAGATAGTGGATTTAGAAGAGGAAGAGCCCGGAGAACAAGTAAACCTAGATATGGTGGAAAGTGGTACTAGCACTATAGAGGTTGAAAAGGAAAGCAAACTCCATAGTGAAGGAAGCTCAAGAACCTTTAGTAGAAAGAAATATGTCTTTGATAGAACTTTTGATGTTTTTTATCAATCTAAAGAAGATTTGGAAAAATAATATGCTGAGAAGGGAAACATAGCTCTGGGTGAGATGAGGGATTTAGTCCATGAATTGGAAAATATTTCTCAGCATAAATCTTTTATGTTCACAGTAAAGGATGTTTAAAAGAGAACCTTTAACATTGCAGTTGTAGATGAAGACAAAGTATCTGAGATAAAGATAACATATGACAACATCAGTGCTCCAAACAAAGTCAAATTCCATAAGCATACCAGTGATATGTTGTATTCTGATTATCTAAGTTTAAGCTTGAAGAATTCAAAACTGTCATCTTATGCAATGAAATTGGAAGGACAGTTGAGGCGGGAAACGACATCTAGCAGACCTTGGCAGGCTCAGGTCAAGAGGCTGGTGTCTTAGGGCCCCCAAGGGTTGAAATCCTCATTGGATGAGAAGGACAAACTAATTCAAAGTTTGAAGAAGAAATTGAAAATGTCTGCTACAGAGCATCCACAAACAACATAATTGGTTTCTTTAGAACAGGAAAAGGAAACACTTCGTCAAGAGACATTCGACTACGAAGCTAAGGTGTTGCAGTTGTTAGGGTCCCCTAATCATAGGTGTTTTGATTCTCCAACTATCTATTTGGCATTGCTCTCGTGATGAAGACACCTGGCTTGTCGGGCTCAATTGATTTTGTTTCTCCCTCCATCCTTTTTGCCTGATCCTTCATCACCCTGCTACACCCTTGATTCCCTCACCCTCCATTTCTTCACCCCTCCACCAATCTTGTCTCTGCATGAATAAACAATCTTAGGCTAAAAAAACAAATAGGTTAATAATGAATGGTTAGTGACATTGTTAATATTAATTACCTTAGAGAAGTTAATTTAATTAGGTTAGTGTGTTTATGTTAGAAATTAGGTTAGTGTAATAATATATTAAACTTGAAAAAAACATTAATAATTAACAATAATTAATTAAATATTAAACATTAATTAAAATAAAACAATTAAAAAAATCAAGACATATAAAAATACATATAATAAATAAAACATATAAATAAGAAATAAAAACAAATAAAACAAAATA
>JASDQU010107109.1:103941-117570 GCA_032191745.1 Picea mariana
CCCCCCCCCAATACCACTTACCACCCTAGGGGGGTTCCGAAATCCACTCTCCCTCCTCTGAAAACCGCTTTTAGCAATTTTTTGACAAGTCCACCTTAAAGAGATTTTTCGGGCAAACTAGAAGTAATTTTGAAAAATCGAGAGAGGGTTTTCTCCAAAACATGATTAATTTCAATAACCTCTCTCATTTTTTGCACAAGTATCGAGAATTGGGAGAATTGAATCCATCTCTGAGAACTATTTTTCAGTCTTCCATTTTTCCTGTTTTTGTCATGTTTTTGTGGTAGATGTTTTAGAAATATGGAGATGAATTTGGAAAAACCAAGAGAGGTTTTTACTCAGAACAGGATCGTATACAACAATCTCTTTCATTTTTTGTACAGATGTCATATTTTTGGAGATGAAAGCGTCTAAGTTGACCTCTATTTTCAGCAGTCTGACCCTTTTTTCATGGCCGACAATTCAGAACTTTGAGGAAATTGTTTCTATTTTTGGCCAGGTTGTTGAATTCGACCTCTTGATCCTGGGGGAGAATATTTCAATACAAATAGTGTTTGTTAGTGTAGAATTTGAAAATCAGAAGTGAATACAGATTGCCAACGAACCCCAGCTAATCAAGCTCCAGAAATCTAAGCAGATCTTGCATGATCTCTATATCTTTGTAATCTGAAATCAATTTGGTTTAGATTTTCCTAAATTTAATCCTGCTCATTAATGACAATATCATTGTAAATAATTTATAAATACTTCTGATTTCAAAGTATTAGGGGTTGATCAGTTGGGACCTTATTGAAGGATGGAACTAATTTTGTAAAGCAACTCACAGAGCCTCCATGGATCAAATTTCAATAACACAGTTGCAACATCACAGGATTCTTGTGTCAGTTTCATTGGTGAAGTAATCTCCCTGTTAATTGTTTTCTTCTGTTTACCATATTTTTTTCTACCTTATGAATTATTTTAAAGAGACAAAGGAAAGAATTGGTTTAAATGTACCCTCTATCACTTGCTTGGAATATTTTTTGTGTTTTTCCACTGAAGATTAAACTTAGAATTCTCAGTTGCTCTGTTTTTAATTGGATTTCTTAATATGTTCCATCTTTCCCATGCATTAAATCTTGAAGATTCAGTGGATTTGCCTACCTTGCCCTGCAATATTAGCCTGTTATGACCTGGTTTTGATCCATTCTGAACTATGACTCCATTGCCCAATGGTTTTTCCCTTGTTTTTCCAACCAAACAATTTAAAACAAAAAAAAAAACCTTTACTCTTATAAATAGCCTAACATCCAATCCAAACAGAGCTAAATCATACCGAGAGATCCCTCTCTGGGTCTTGGAGTGATATATCCTTGACTCTAATGTGGTTTTGTAGTTACCTCTTCTCATTTCTTCTTTAGCCTGAGAAATTATAGAGTGCTAACAATGACTAGAACAAGAAAAGGTGAAATGGTCACAAGAGCAGACATAACTGCTAAACAAAGTTGTAGTTGCAGCTCCTATTGCGGAAGTTGGGTCAAACAGTGAAGGACTAGTCCAAGATATGTCACAAGTAAGCTTGAAAGAAGGATAAATCAAAGGGTTGAGAAGAAGCATAGAGAAATTGAAGCAGGAAATGCAAGCAAAGGATGAAAGGATGGCTCAATTTCAAAAGGAGAATGAAGTCTTGTGGGAAAGGATAGATAAATTGAAGATGATTTTAAGAGGAAAAGGTCAGTTGCAGGGATCCAAGCATATCATCTGGGAATCTATAACTATTGAAGCTACCAAGTTTAGAGTATATTTGAATTCCATTAATGATGAATACAATATATCCATCACAGCGAGAAGTAGGTGCATTGTTGTGAATGAAACTTTAGCAAAGAGACCATCAGAATGGGCCCAAAACGCCATAAATCTACTCAACTCCATTCCTACTACAGACCTTCATATTATTGGAGTTAAAGACAAAACTACATTGATTATCTAGGCCAGGAGAGTTATTGCTAAAAATAATCTGTTGAAATCATTCCAAACCAAGGCAATACAGATGGAACAGAGTGTACAAGAGTTCAAGGATTTGTTTGAAGAATTGTTTATCAAAGGACTTCCACCATTTTGGGATGGAAAGGGAAAATTATATGATCATGAAGAATACAATTCTCACCTGACTCAGTGCAGAATGGATCACTCCAAGTTCGAAACCATGGAGGAAAATATGAAAGGAGCTACATTAGTGGAGCATCTAATTATTGACTTTGAAATTATGAATCAGTTCAAAGAAGTCAAACTTGGACTACCAGTCATGTCATATGCTTCCTGCATTGACCAGGAGATTTTGATAAAGGAAATGTTAGATTATGATATCCCTTCAGACTTGCAATGGAAGGAGATAGTACGGTTGTGTAAGAAAAAGTGTAGTTTTCCAGGGTCTAGTAGATGATGGCCAGATGTCACTAAAGATGGCAGATCATGTGGAAGACCAGAGAAAAACTAGTGGAAAAGAACGGGACTAAAGTGCCAGAGGATTCAAAATCCAGATCAGGAAATGTTCCTTGATAATCATTGTAATCGGTTCCCAAACCAAAACATCTCATTTTAATCATTGTAAACAGTTTCAAAACTAAAATGTTTCATTTTGATCATTGTAATTGGTTTCAAACCGAAGGAAATCAGCTTGTATAAATATTAGGAGTTCCAAATGTATTAGAGGTTGGCATAAGTGCAAGGGAATGATTTTAGCTATTTGGAACTTGAATGTAATTTTATGAAGCTGAATAGAATACACATGAAAATGTATTGAAGTTTCCATGAAAATATTATAATGGTGGTGGTTTGAGTTTTGTCTTCTCTCTTTGTATGTATTTCTTGTATTTCTGATTTCATTTGCACTTTCTTTTGTTTAAATTGGATAGTTAAAGGCCCATAATTCATCCTGTGATGCTCTCAGCTTAATCAATTTAAACTATGCTAAGGTCTTCCTAACTAAGTCAGAATTCATTTATTTAATGCTCTGATACATTTATATGTTTTTCCTTTCTTCTTACACTCTGCAAATTACAATTTATAACTCAGATTTATAGCCTCATTTAGCCTTTATCCTCTAGAGATTTCTACCGACCAGTCAGTTCTTCCATTCATTTTCATAAGTTTGACTCCATATCCCTAAGTGTCCCTCCCCTTCCTTGCCAACAAAATTATAAAAAACCCTTCAAAGTAACAAATCCTAGACAATGATTTGCTAAAGAAAACTCATCTATTAAAGACCAAGTGATAGGAGACAACCCTCTATGAGCTGAGCAAGCTATTACTCATCTCTAAAGTGATTTGTAGGTTACCTATGTCATTTGTTTTATCAACGAAACAAATTTAGAGAGTGCTAACACAAGACACATAATCAATGCTCAAGTCCATGATTCATCTGACTGATTTTGACCATTTAAGGTCTCGGGACTAGCGATTGTCCTGAGGAACAAGGAGGTATCTAAATCCCATAAATCCAACTTTATATTACGCAATTCAAGACTACAATCATCAATTTACACAAAGTACTAAATTTGAACTAAGTTCGTTAGCTAATTATCATTTTATCAAGAGCTTCTGTTATTCTGAAACCAACAAAATCGATCTAGATATATATGTAATAGTAGTTAATAATTATTACAAGAAGGTGTATCTTCGCACAATAACAATAATTCTTTATTTATCTTTTCAAGAGAATTTCATGACTATCGCTCATTAAACCTAACCATAGAGATATCCAAAAGTATAATTTTATCTGCGGTGATCAAGTCTACGTGACTTAGTGAACTAACAATAACTTTAATGATACCATAGTAACAACCCTCTCTTAAGAACCTCTAATAGAGAATTACATGATTGTAACTCCAATTTAACACAAGGTTCAATTCTATTTATATTTTGTTAAGTAACTTCGACAAAAGTTTTGACTAAGAATTAAGCCAAAAAGGAAGCAATTTCATTGTCATCTTAACAAGGTAAGCCAATACTAGTATAAATTCAATATAAATACAATATACTATATGAAAAAACATTTAGTCACAAATTCAATTATACCACTCTACTATACTTATCTAAACGTTTATTATGGTTTAATTTCTTTTCAATTCGTTAAACCTTTATATAATTTATATGACCAACATAATTATAATCTTTATGGGTAACAACCATACATACAAGGGAATACTTAACAAGTTTTCAATCCAAGTCAAGATCAAATTATTAGAATTCATCAAGTAATACTTTTACCAAATATAGTGCCACGTAAATCAAGGCTCCTTTTTCTTTCCAACAAGAAAATTCCCTTTATTTATATATATATATATATAAATGAGTTCACATTACAGATAACATTGATATTTCAGGGTCCGCTAGCCACTTCCATATTCTCGAATACTAGGACCTTTTCTAAGATACACCATAAATAAAACTTTACTACATGGGTATATAAAGACCCCCGACAATGACAAAATACAAAAAAACAAATTTTCCTTCCACAATACCGCTATCACCAAAGGATAGTCAATACTTTAGAAAGAAAATAACTAGAGTTAAAAAATATTGATAGTGATAGATGGCCCGTCATTGCCCTCTACCCGGTTGCTATAAACAAGATTTCCTTTAGGTTTGGTGAGAGCCAATTTCGAAAGTGTATCTGCCTCCATATTTAGTTCCCTATATACATGAGTGAAAAATATTTCTTTAAACGCAGACTTCATCACATTTATGCCATCCATCCATCCCATCAAGGAGACAACCTACAGTTTGCCTCTATCCTTTATCCATTCGATGATGATATTTTAATCTCCAATGAACTGGATCATTTCAAGGTTGAGCCGTTGTGCAAGATAAAGAGACGCCAAAGCACCTAACAATTTTGCTCCTGTATTAGTCCCCTAACTGCAATTTAAAGTCCACTTGATGACATAATGATTGATGATCTTAGTTAAACCTCCTTCCCCACACCTAAGAGTGCTGGAAAGTGCAACCCCATAGAACCAACAAACATTTCAGTTCACCAGACGAGGTAGTTGGATGGGACACACCTTGACGTTTTTGGTTACCTCCACCGGAGGCAACAAATATTTAACCTTTGCAGTCACTAAAATAATCGATGCTTTGTGTCCTTCAAATGTGACCCGGTTCCTCTCCAACCATAAGAACCAGCAAAAAATATAAAGAAGAGATATGAAGGATGTTTCCTTCCTAATCCAACTCTCATAGTTGGAGCTGAGACTATTTCCTTCCCAAATGGTTTGGAAATTAAGCGTTGAGTATAACTAGTTCCAAGCCTCCCGACTAAAGCGACAAGTAACAAATAGATGGTGCACTGACTCAGCTTCATTAAGACATAAAACACAGATATTAGGCCCCTGCCACCCCTTCCTCTGTAGGTTATCTCAAGTGAGAATCCTATTCTCCAATGATAACCATAGGAAGAGCTTTATCTTTGGACTAAGATCCCACTTCCAAAAATTCATGTGCCAACCCCCAACGGGATTGGGCCAATAAGTTTTTGCAAGAGGCAGATAAATGTTTTTTGCAGAGATTCTACCCGAGGAATCACCACCCACTCCAATTATCTCATCACTTTTGTTTCGTAATTGAATCCCATCATAACACAGAGCTTTCTAATAGGCCTCCCACTCCTTTGCTAAGTTTCCAACCAAACCAAGGTCTTCGCCCGACTTCCAGTAAGAAGTAGTAATTCCAGCCCTATCAATTCCTCTCGCTTGATAGAGATATAACACCGAGTTCTTTCTCAGTTCAGCTCACAGTTGACTGGATAAGAACGATGAATGCCCCAAACCCATAATGCAATCTAGGCTGACATGAACACTATGAACAGAACCAGTTCTCCACCCAAGCCAATGAGTTAATAAAAATAATGATTGAAGCAGGCTTTTCCAGGTCTGAGATGACAACGAGTTATAAGAAGAAGCTTCCCAAAACCAAGTGATCATGGAGGAATATGGAATATACTTATCCTTGACAATTTACTCCAAACACCATCCTTTGTTAAAACCCGCCATAATGGATTTGTAGCCAGTGCCCTGTTAAAAGGGTTAATATTTCGAATACCCCAACCGCCCATATGCTTCGGCCTTGATAAATGAATTCAGCTGCACAAGTGAATGTGTTTCCTTCCCTTAATACTGAACCAAAGAAATTTAAACATTAGGCTACAAATTTTGTGTAAAATATAATTTGGTATGGTTGTCAAAGCCATCCAGTATACTACCTGACCCTCAAGCACAAATTTTATACGAGTAAAATGCCCCCCCAGAGATAACCATCTATTACACCACCATCCGATATTTTCTTCAAATTTTGTTAGAAGCCATCGCCAATCCGCCTTTAAATAATAACCAAGGTACCAGAATCCTTTAGTGAATTCCTCAAAACCATGAGGGAAAAGTACCTTTAATCTATCTAGAGCATCATCAAGGATTCCAGAATGATAAAAGATAGATTTTTACCAATTTATACTCATACCCGAGGCTCTACAGAAAGTTGTTAAAATACTTTTGATATCAATCCACTCTTCCATCGATGCCTTTGACATAATTAAAACATCATCAACAAAAAACAGATGCAAAATATTTACAAGTCTTGAAACCTTAACCCCTAAAATCTTCCCTTCACCCATTCCTTTCTTCATTAAATGACTAAGACCTTCCATAACAAGAATAAATAACAAGGGTGATAATAGAAAACCCTGGCGCAACCCTCTTCCTCTTTTTAACATCTAAGAAGTATCCCCATTAATCAAGACCGTGAAATTATCACTAGTCACACAACCTAAGATCCAGTTAGTAAAAAGAATGCTAAAACCCGATTGGAGCAGGATCAAGCGTAAGAATTCCCAATTTATATAGTCGTAGGATTTCTTAAGATCTAACTTCGGAATTAGGGCTTTAAGCTTCTTAACATTTATACTATGGAGACACTCCTGAGCTGTACCAATCGCATCCAAAATCTGCCTACCTTTGAGAAAGCCTAATTTTTCCTCCGACAGCGACCAAGACAAGATAGGTTTGATCCTATTTTCTATTATCTTTGTAATCAGTTTGTAGCAGATATTGCACAAGGCTATCGGTCTGTAATCCCTGAAGGATATAGGATTATTTACCTTTGAATCAACATTAATAAAGTAGCATTTAATGAATTTGTAACTGCTCCCCAAAGCCTTGAGTCCTCCACCAGATCCAGCAAGTCATCTCCTATTATCTCAAAGAAATGAAGATAGAACTCCATGGTCCATCCATCAGGCCCCAGGATTTTATCTTTGGAGAAAGCTTTAAGAACCTCCCATAGATCCTGCTTAGTGTGTGGTCTTTCTAGATGCTTTGTTTCCTCGGCATTTACCAAACAACCGAAGAGTTCAGTTGTATTAACCTGATCTGCTATATACTCCTCTTCCACCTTTCCATAAAATGATTTAAAAAATTTAACAACTTCAGAATTTATGGCCTCCACACCAGTGTGTAACTGACCTTCTTCATCATGTTTCTCCCAAATTTGTTTTTTGTTCCTCCTATAACTAACAAAGTTATGAAAAAATTTATTGTTTTTGTCTCCACACTTTAACCAAACCACTCTTCTCCTAAGTCTCCATTTTTCCTCTCCTTCTCTAAGTATTTTGTCCGGCTCCGTCTCCAGAAGTTTGATATTATTCTCTCTAACACTAGAGTCGGGCTCCCGAGCCTCTTGTAATAGAAAACCAGTCAACAAATCTTCAAGGTGCATTAAATTTTCTTCCTGAACTCTAATGTGTTCTTTGGACCATGTTTTCAATTGATTCTTTAGATTTTTCATATTATTTACGAATCTTTGGTGTACATCCCTTTCAATCTGATAATTTGTATCTTTCCAAACATATGTAACTATATTCGAGACCTCCGGTTTGGATAACCACTTGGCATTGAACTTGAAAGGATATTCATTCGGAAAAGATAACATGTCTATCCTCAAAAGAACCAATGTGTGATCCTAAAAGTAAGTATAATCAACCCATGATTTATATGTGCAGGACCCTACTAACAAATATTCAGTCACTAATACTCGATCCAGTCTTTTTGATATACTGGCATCACTGCTACGACCATTCCTCCAGGTTGTCACCACTGCATATGAGAGTACATCTATTAAACCATTGTTATCAAAAAGCTTAGTAAAAAATGATGATAGAGAATCTAAATGAGTAGCCTCTCCCCACATCTCTCCATCTCCACATGTAAGATTTAAATCCCCAGCCAAAATAAGATTCCTGCACTCAAGAATTCCATTGGTCACCAACTTTTCCCAGAAATATTTCCTCTCCGAGAAAGGGACATATACATTAAGCAATGACACTGGTTGATTTAGATCCAAGCACATTCTTGTAAGAATAATTCCACCACAACATAAATAAGGGACAATGTAAAAAATGTTTGGATCCCAAGAGAAAAGTATCCCTCCCAAAGTCTCAATAGAACTGACATCACAAGTAAGCCAAGTAGGACGCAGAGTAATCATAAGCACACGAGATTTGTGTTCCTCAACCATAGTTTCTTGCAGGAAAATGATATCTGGTCTAGTCCTCTGAAGAAATCTTCAAAGGGAGGCAGATTTCAGGGTTCCCCCCACCCCTCTAATGTTCAGGGAGAGCAAGATCATGTCTTCTCTCTTTATAGGTCTTTCAGGCCTCTAAGAGCCCCTAATTTATTAATAACTGACAAGTGTGGCCCCTCTGAAATGTGTCCCAAAGACTCCTTCTTCTTCCTCACACTTCTAGTCTTAATCAAGGATCTTTCCACTCCTACATCAAGATAAAGTCTAAGGTATACTGATCTCCCTCTGTAAGTAGGAATAATTATAGGACTCTGCACCTCTCTGATAGATGGGACAAGTGAATCAAGAACAGTCCATAAATCTCTATACCCCAACTCAAATTCCCAACAACCTGGCAATAAATTGTCCTTTGTATCAAAAGACGGTCTACTGGATTCCCTTCCCGGAGGTTCTAAGGGTTCATAATCACTCCTCACAAGTAAGTCACCGGAATTTGAGCCATCCACGGTATAGTTTCACTCCAAAGAACTATTAAGTGGCTCCTCCCGGGCCAGACCAATCCCCATAGACACTGAGGTGGGAATAACAATAAGGTTGTTAACTAAAGATTCTACCGACTTCACAACTGGACAAGGGAGGGTAGTTGAGGATGAATTACCAGTTTAAAATTCAAAGAAACTAGAATCATCCAAAAATGTTCTTTCCCAGACAGTTAATGAATGAAAAAGAGTGGGACAAATAGTTTTTAACTTACTCATAATGGTCTCAGTTGTCTCCGGCAGAGGCGAGTCCTCAAATTCGAAATAGAGAGGACTAAATCTAGTCAACCCAATATCTGGAGAATCAACCCTAGTCGATTTATCCAACATAGTACCCTCCAAAATATCCTCATCCTATAAACCCAGACAATCCCACCATAAATGACCTGTCTTCCACACTTAGATCATCTGAAAGGGATGCCTAAGTAATCCAGGGGATGGGAAATATGGTGACCACACCAGCCAATCTCCAAAGTTTCTAATAAACCGGAGTTTATGTCTATTTCCATGAGGACTCTGCAGATCCTTTTATCATTAGCTTTTAGAGCTCCAAGGTCAGCACTTATAAACTTCTCGAGATTATTCCCTGTAGCTTCCAACTCCTTTGCGTGCCAAAAATGCAGAGGCAATCCTAATAATAGCACCTAGAAGTGACAGAACCTGAAGTAATCCTATGTAGGGTCGAAACTCACCCGCCACATTTTAACCATCAAACTACCTATGTCGTAGGTCCAGGCTCTTCCCAAAATCAACTCTGTGTCTTCTAACCTCTTAAACTGGAACCCAAACCACCCTTTTGTTAGGTAAAAGAAAATTGGGTTGTAATCCAGCAATGGCTTCCAAAATACTGTTACCCAATCTTCAAGCAACAATTTACACCTGTTATTGTAGGATAACCTCTCTAGCAGTGTAAATAGTGCAAGGCTCACCGTGTCCTCCAACCCAATGTCCTCACCTAACATCAGTTTGTGCTTGGTGTGGTTTGGTACCCAATGTTTGTACTGACGGGAGCCTTGTCTCTTCTTAAATCCTATAAAACTATCTCTAGCAACTACCCACACCACTCCTCCCTTACCTCTCGACTTCACAACTGCATCCTCTCTGGGATTCACAAAGCCTTTCACTCCATTATTCATAGGAGCGCAAGTAGTCAGACCTCGAAAATTCTTAGGCGATGAAAATCTAGAATAACACTGGCCAACATCCGCAGTTGACGACGATAATTGTGCCTTAACCACTTCCCTAAGTGTGCTAAAGTCTCCATTAAACCCTGCCAGGTTTGTCGTAGTGAAGAGACCCACTTGTCTCCAGATGGCCTCATTCGCTTCTCCCATGAGGGCATTGACTTCATCCTCCATCTGGATCCCCTCTAGTGGAGTATGAGTCATACGAGAAGAATAATTTCTTGTGAGCTCAATCATGATTGGGGATCAATCGTGATTGGGGCTCAATCATGAAATTAACAAACATATCAACCTCAAGTGTGTGAGAATTCTCAACTACAATCTATACTTCGTAACTAATCAAGATTTTCCTAAGAGGAGAATATTCGTTCCTTGGTTAACTAAAGTCTGAGTTATAATACTCGACTTGAGAAACCAGTGGTATTAACTCTCTCCATTATGTAATAATTTGAATACGTCGATAATCTAGGTGACTCTACAAAAATTGAACAGAGTTCACAAGGAAGTGACGGGTCAACGAAATCGTAATGTTTTCAAAATAATCACTGAATCAAATATCAAA
This sequence comes from Picea mariana, assembly GCA_032191745.1. Classification (NCBI taxonomy): domain Eukaryota; kingdom Viridiplantae; phylum Streptophyta; class Pinopsida; order Pinales; family Pinaceae; genus Picea; species Picea mariana. Next base: position 114,780 of record JASDQU010107109.1, read on the forward strand.
CTGAAGTGAGACTTCCAGTGTGTCTAGAGAGAGGAGAAGTAACTTTGAGTCTGATCAAGTCATTAATGATGACTAGAGTGTGTGCTCTTACAGTGGGTAAAACAAATACGACATGTCGGTTTTGGATATAAAAACTCAAAGGTTCTTTACAGAATTATACAGTATAAAAACAACAATTAACTTAGAAATGTTGGGCAAGATCGGGTCCCTTTTATTTGAACAATAAGAAAATGACTGTCAATTCGAATAAAATTAAGGATATATTCTAAAGGTGCTACAACTAACCTGGTTTTAATCCATGAGTAAATAGATCGACAAGTAGACATTACTAAAAAAAAAATGATAGATATCGATTTTACCCGAATTCTTTTTGCATAAATCTCATACGATGTTCAACTTAAAATGAGGATTTAATATCTAAACTTAGGTTTTAATACATGGCTACGGAGTAATAGAAAAATATATAAAAATGATTCGATTTAATCATTTAAACTCTAGGATTAGGCCCAAAGCAGAGATCAAAAAAGAACATGTCTATTTATAAGTAATATGGCATCACAATGATAGATAAATGACTCATATATTGTTTTAGGTTTAATAATTCGGTGCAATACTTGTTTATGAAGCCCTTAAGTAAGTACATCACAAAATTGTATTCTAATCGTTTAGAAATAGAAATCTTATACATATATCAATTTCATAAATTCAATTGCCTGATTCATCAATTATTTAGGAACATAATATACGATCAATAATTTTACAATAATATTATTGAACAATCGAGTACCTAACTAGTTGTAGATGATTTATACAACTCAATCTTGAGCCTTGCTTTCTATTCGTGTTGCTTGATAACATCACAACTTCACTAGTACCTCCCAGCCAAGGCTAGGGGTACTCTTCTTCCCCCTTATCCCCCCCGAGCCGCAAAGGTGCCAAGCACAAAAAAACCATAAAACAATAGCTCCAAGCTTGCCTCATAAGGAAGAGCTTCCACTCTTTCTCAAGCTTGAAATCCCAACTCTCACAAGTAAAACACAGTCAAATCAAATGTCGGCAACATAACCGTACTATGAAAAAGTGAGCTCCATTTCCCTTCTACACCATTTTTTTTATAGAAATTTCCCCACTGACACATGTCCTCATGCACAAATAATTAACTTTTTAAATTAATTTAATTATGATTATTCATCCACACATTTGTCACACTCTCCCTAAGTTGCACAAGTAATTACCATTTTTATTTTATTTAAAAACCCAATTTTTCCTCACATTCCCCAATGTGTTCCTATATCCACTCTTAGTTGTCCCTTTGTTCCCCAAATTCTCATTTAATGAGTGTCTCCTAACTAGATCTTAGTTAGAGTTTGATTAGGAGTCTTCTTTTAGTTAGACATAGTAGTAGTTTGACTCAAGATGTTATTCTCTGTGTAGACCTATTCTCTCATGTTTTTATTTATTTCTATTTATAAAATATTTTTTTATTATATTCATGCACACATGTGCAATTTTTCCAACCTTTAAATTGTATTCCCCTTTTTCCTAGAGTTTGATTACATCTCAAATATTTTAACTTATGTCATAATTTTTTTAGTCCTTTATTTAAATTTAGACTTAGACTTAGTCTTACAATCTTGTTAGTCTTCTAATTTAATTTACTGACTAGTTAATTATTTTATTCTAACAAGGTCTAAGCATTTCAAAGTTTTCTAGGCCACCTAGATTTATTGACTCAAGTTTTTTTTTTTCTAATTACGCAGCGTGCCCTTCAAGACACATCTTCATGCTCCAAAGGTGCCACTCGCTTTTGACTGGTTTTTGGAAGCTTGTCCGACCCTTGGAGTCAACACTCCACTCGGTCAATTTTGTGAGAGACTAAGGGATTGTAAGGAATAAGGATTATGCCTTATTGCATGCCCCTTAGAAATCTTCGTGAGCGACTATCTCAGTCTGCCCTCACAACATCGTGGACCTCCTGAACTAGGTAATCATTAACCTATAGTTCAGGTCACAACGGGAGTGTCAGTAGGCTGTGATAGGGATGCTTCCACACCTCTCCCTCAAATGTATGGTTTTTGTGCATTTCCCCTTTACTCCTTATGTGAGTTGGATTAGCAAGCATCGTCAAGTCTACATCCACTGACAAAAACAGTGTCAATAATCCATATACATAAATCTTATTGTAATCAATCATATGTCACGTATGTGTAAAATAAAATACTCAAACAAAATACAATCCACTCCCTGAATTAATCTAGAGTCCAAGGAATTCCATCGATGCCATCAACATCCATCACATGTCATGTGTCCTGCACACTCAGAAAACTCATCAATAGCATCTGCCAATAGATATACATCAAAATAATAATAAGTCACAATACATCATCATCATCATTATATATAACTCATAATCGAAACGAAATCATAATGTACCATAACCAGATCACTTGCACGTAAGTTTCCTCAAAGAATAAGTCAATAAAAGTGTCCTCGGTAGAATGAGATGTTACACATACAAAATCTTACCAGTTGTGTTATATTACCATGAGAAACATCTTATTTGTTAGAAGTGTGTCCACACTAAGATTACTCATATTACTAGGCATTCATACTGGATAATGCATTCCATATCCTAACCATATATAATCATTTTTCATCTCCCTAAGTATCATTCATATCCATCCACATTTAAAAAATGACATCCCATCATGTATGTTTTCTCAAAGGTCAAAACTAGAGGTCAAAGTTGAAAGCCTAAATCAAATAAAGCAATAACGGCTAAAGAAGTGAA
>JASDQU010107110.1:6787-17899 GCA_032191745.1 Picea mariana
GAAGTGGCTCAAGCACTAACAATAGCTCAAGCAATGAATGTCAATCAATATCATTGAATGTTACAAATTTCATATTTTGGAAAAATTGTTTGTAAAAGATAGACATTTTTTTTAACACAAACCTTTATATTATCGCATTTGGTATGATGACCAGTTACCAATAATTGTAACAATTATGACAGTTTGTTCATTGTGGACCTTTATATTGTCCCAATTTATAGAATGAAGGGTTCCTTATTCTTATATAATAAAATCAATTTCTTGATATATTGTAGTGTATGATGTAAAATTTTATGTAGTCATATAATTACAAATACAAAGTAAAGTAGAAAAACAATAAAATCAATTTCTTGATATATTGTAGTGTATGATGTTGCCATATAAGTACAAATACAAAGTAAAGTAAAAAAAACATAATTAATAGTAAAAAAATTAATATAATTTTTGTATTGCATATAACTAATAAAATATAGCCAAATAAATTTGCATGAAACAAATTAATATCCATAACGTTCACAAACTAAATTAAGTTTGAACAATGTAAATTCAAACACTATGGGAGAGGTTTCTCCAATATCTATAAAATGAATATCCATAATCATGATATTTCACTAAATATATATCAGAGGTGTGGAAGAATCTACTGTTTTACAAAAAAATGGTCATTGTAGACCTTCGAGAGATGCCACTTAGAGAGAACCTATTGCAAATTCGGGGTGCATTTTTGTAATAGTAGCATTTTCTGATGCAATGCCCTTTTCTAACAAAATTTCTGAGGATATAGTTCCCCGGATAACTCCGGTAGAAGATTCCATTAATACAGATTGTAAGACAAAACATTAAAACACCATAGTTTAATTACCCTTTTCCAGTTTGACCTGTTGTATTTCCAGCATAGTTTCCAGATGTGGATCATTCAAGTCTGGAATCTGGTTTACTGATCTCGATTGTTCATTCTTGGAATTTTCATGTTGCTCTCTCGGGTTGCTCAGTGGTTGTTGCGCACCTTCCAACTCATCTAATCTCCTTTGCAATGCCTCCATTTTCACGTGGTGTTCCTCTAACTGGCTTCTCTAGGCGTAGCTCTCGTCCTGAAGCTTCTCGATCATGTGTCTATGTTGGGACAACATTTCGAGTTCAAAGGCCTTGTTGGCGCCAATTGCTCCAATTTGAAGTCTAATCTTGCTGCAATCGCCGCACTCCTCTTCAATTGGATCTTTGGCCCAATGCCTCGAGTCCACTGAGACTCCTTTACCTTTCTGCATTGTTGCATATTCTGAAGAAACTTCGAACCTAAAGTTTCCTCGGTATTTCAGCACGAGACGGGTCGGAACCCACGGGCTAAGCAGAAAGAAAAGAGAGAATCATTCACAGTCCTTCAGCGAGGATGCGAGAGAGGTCAGAGGCGACAAGCCGAGCGAGAAGCTGGAAAAGAGGGAGCGCAGGATCCAGGGATCCAAGAGGGGGGGCTCAGGACGGGTCTACTGAGGCTTCCAAGGGAAAGAATGACAAGAAGGGTGGAGAAAGAGCGAGAGAAGCATGAGAGAATTTGAAGAGGGATGAATGAAAATAATATGGACGCCTAGCGGAAAAGAAGGAGCAGATGAATTTACTTAGGCTGCCAATCTTTTAAACGTACTCAGGATCGAGGATGGGGCCATAATCTCCCATGAATTCATTAATGGAATGAATGTGCCAACCTGCTTGCGTGTTGGAATTTCCATGTGAACAGTTCCATCGAACTCCCTGAACCCGAGCTTGGAGGTGTTGTTCATGTCGAGAAGGTGAGTAAGTTGTGCGGCAGGGATTTCTCATACCTTATCCATCCTCTTCTGGTCCTTGGTGACATAAACTCCCATGAACACTGAAGGACTGTCCATCTGATCTTTCCACTTCATGGTTACCCTACTTATGACATTAGCCACCACTTCCCCTTGGGCGATGTGTCTTGATCTACCTTGCCACCTGCTCGCTCCTATGTTGCCCTGCTCGACGTGTTTGAGAGCTAGCTCCTCTTCTTCTCTACTGACGACACGACTCCTCCACTTGGCTGGGCGTGTTCTCTAATCACCGGGGTCCCCACCCCCGCTCATGTTTGCTTTCTCTCCCCCCTTGGTTTTTCTTGAGCTAGCGACTTGAGGAGCCCGAGCCCCTCTCCTGTTCACGTGACCATCACTTCTGCTTAAGGCCACAATGAAGCTCCTCCTAACACTTTCCTCCGCTTTTTTAGAATGGCACTCAGTCATATGATGCATTAGAACAGGGGGGCTGATGTTACCACTCCTTCCACGCTTAAGGATCCAAGTGTTTTCCCAATGGCTGCATTCGCCATTTTATCTGCTTCTTTGTTGTTTTCTCTCATTATGTGGTAGAAAGTTATCTTGATGTCTTGAGATTCCACCCTTATTCTATCCATTATTTGTTTTAGGCTTAAATCTCGTGTGTTGGACCCGTGGACCGTCATTCTTATTATATTTTTGGAGTCTCCAAGGGCGTTCAACTCTCGGATTTGCTAAGTAAGGGCGAGTTGAATGCCTTTTAGCAATGCGTAGGCCTCATCTTTATTGTTTGTATCCGTCCCAAGATTCCAATGATAGTTTAGGGATCTTTTTCCTTCGGGTTCAAAAACTAGGTCTCCTTAGTGTCTCTCTCTCTCTCTCTCTCTATATATATATATATATATATATATATATACATAAGAGAAAAAGGGTACAATTACAATTAAAGGGTCTAGCCGAAAACACTAATATAACTCATTGCCTGGGGATTTTTCTAGGGATTAACATGCCCCTCCCCTTCAAACAAATGTTTTCCTCAAAACTTGACTAATTGCGGGTGTTTCTACATGAATAACTCATCTTCCCATGTCAACTCTTCCACTGGTAGGTTCTTCCGCTTGATGATGTACTTAGTAATTACTTGATTTTGTAGCTATTTAATTCTTGTTTTAAGGATTGTTAATGGTTCTAGTATAATTTTCACTTCTTCATTAATATCTGGTAAAATAGTTTCAGCTTGTCACCAATTACCTTCTTTAAGCAAGAAACATTGAAGATTGGATGTACGCGTGAATATGGAGACAACTCCAATTCGTAAGCCATACTTCCAATCCTCTACAACACCCTATAGGGACCATAATACTTGGGTGCTAATACATTTTCCTTGTTTTATTGCTTGAGGGGCATCTCTTTGTATAGTTGTAGCCTCAAAAATACCCAATCCCCCTCTTCAAATTCCCTTTCACTGTGATGTCGATTTTTTATGAAATGTGGAAGGATGTGTTGTACCATCATTCTTCCAAGGGGAACCACTTGACCCATTGTGTATGTTTATTATATGAAAAGAAACAAATATATCCTTCTAGACATGTATTCACAATCTCAATGTTTCCATCAGATCGAGGATGGTAAGATGAGTTGTGAGTCAAATGAGTACCCAAACCAAAAGATAATTCAATCCAAAATTTTCCAATAAAATTGGATCTTTATCACTTACAATAATCTTGAGGATTCCATGTAGCTTTTGAATTGTTTTCATGAATGTTCTAGCTATTGTACTTGCTTTAAAAGGACGAGAAAGAGAAAATAAAATGAGCATACTTTGTCAGTCAATCCAATACTACCATGATGACATTCTTTCCTTCAAATTTGGGTAAACCTATAATAAAATCCATTGAAACATCTTCCCAACATTGACTTGGTATAACTAATGGTTGTCTGAGACCCGAGGTCTTGATTGTTTGTCCCTTATTCTATTGGAAAACCACACATTCAACCACAAAATTTTGAACATTAGTTTTAAGACCTCCCTCGAAAAAATCCTTCTTGATCCTATGGTGAGTTTTAAAGAACCTTGAATTTTCTCCTATATGAGAAGTGTCCAATTCCAAAAGGACCTTATGCTTGAGTTGGGAACTCTTGCATAGATATAGGTGATATTGATAATGCACTTGGGTCCTTTTTGTTGTTGTTCAATGTTCTTTAATACCTTCTTATCTTGCTTCCATTTCTATCGTTGCTTCTTCCACCCAATCAGATTGTGGAATGGAAAAGCACATAGTAAACCCTTTGTTTCTTCTTATCTCCTTGAAAGTGCATTTGCTACCACATTATGTTTTCTTTTTTTATAGATAATTTCAAAGTCATAACCTATAATCTTTGTAACCCATTTTTGTTTCTTTTATGAAGATAATTGTTGTTCCAAGAAGTACTTCAAATTATCATGATATGTTTTTACTTTAAAGTGTCTTCCTATCAGGGAGGGGTGTCATTTCTTAACCTCATGTACTATGGCCAACATTTATTTTTCATAAACGGGATTGAGTAATTTATTTTCTTTAAGTAGGTTGCTTTCAAAGGCAAGGGGCCTTCCTTCTTGCATTAAAATTGCACCAATTCCATGGCATGAAGCATCGCAGTCCACAATAAAGGTTTTTGTGAAGTCAGGTGTGGCTAGGACTTGAGTCTTACAGATAGCCTCCTTAATTTTTTTAGAATATTTGGTTGCTTCTTGAGTATAAGAAAATTCATCCTTCTTTATAATGTTGTTAGAGGTGATATTGTTTTACCATAATTCTTGACAAACTTGCGATAATAGCTTTTCAATCCTAAGAATCCTCTAAGATTCTTCAAGGTTATGGGAATTGGCCATTCCATTATAGCTTGAATTTTGTTATGGTCCACTTTGACACCTTCATTATATACAATATGTTCTTAATATTCCACTTCTTGAACCCCAAAGGCGCACTTGGAAGGATTTTCAGATAGTTGTTGTGTTTCCAATAGTTTTGAGACTTTGTCAACATGTTGTACATGTTCTTACCAAGATTTATTATAGATTAGTATATCATCAAAAAATACCAACACAATTTTTCTAAGGAAGGGTTATAAAATAGAATTAATCAAGCTTTGAAATGTTGAAGGTGCATTAGTAAGGCCAAATGGCATAACCAAAAAATCATAATGACCTTCATGTGTTCTAAAGGTTGTTTTGGGAATGTCTTATTAACTCATCATGATTTGATGATATCTTGAATGGATATCCAACTTAGTAAAGAAAATTTCTCCTTGCAATCCATCTAATAATTCATCAATGACAGGGATAAGAAACTTATATTTGATGGTCATTTCGTTGAGTTGTTTATAATCTGGACACATATGCCATGAACCATCCTTTTTGTAACCATTTTCACTAGTGAAGAGAAAGAACTTCGTCTAGGTTGAATGATGCTAGCTTCTAACATTTCTTGAATCCTAAGCTCAATCTCACTCTTTTGTGCATATGGGTACCTGTAAGGCCTATTGTTAGGTGGTACACTTCCTAATTGAAAATGAATAGTATGGTCATGATCTCGAGTAGGTGCAATACCCTTAGGCATCTCTCCAAATACCTTGGAATGATTGTTGATAAATTTTTGGAGATCCACTAGAGAAGAGGATATAGATGTTTGAACATCTAGTGAGTACAATTGTGAAATTAGACCATGGTGTCCATTTTTGGAGTAATTTGTCACGTTGTTAAAACTTATCACTTTAGAGAGTTTCCCTTGAATACCTCTAAGCTAAATTTCCTTTCCTTCTGAGGAAAATCTCATGAAAATATCTTGAAAATTAAGGGCCATTGTTCCCAATGATTGTAAACATTGGACCCCTGATACACCATTAGTACCACCCATTTGGATTTCAATCATGGGACTATCTAATAAACACTCCCCCTATTGAGCTTAAAACTATAGCACTTCCATGAACAACTTATGGTACCTCCATCTGCAATCATTACTTGAAACGTTGGTGCTGGAAATACAAAGCAATTGAGAAGTTTTGTTAATTTGTAATTGATGAAATTATGGGTACTACCAAAATCAATCAACACAATTACCTTTTTCTTTTAGATACATCCCTCTATCTTGAGGATTTGTGGAGTACTGATGTTGACCAATTCATGATAAGATATGGTTGGAGTAGTGTCTTCTAGATCTAGAGATTTTTATGGTTCTAGTTCTTGATCTTCTTCCTATTCATAGCATATGTAGAATAATTTATTCTCACTGCATTTATGCCCCTTATTGTACTTGTTGTCACAATTGAAATAATAGTCCCCTTGTGGAATTATAGGATCTTTACCATAAAATTTCTTCATATCAATCTTGGGAATTGAGTAGTTCCCTAGTGTCGCAATGAACCCCCGATGATGTGGATCTTGAAGTGATGAATAATCATGATTCTAGGACTCGATATTCATTTCTTCCGCATTTTCATGATTTCCTTGGGTCTTGATATCTCCTTTAGGGAATCTCTCATCCATGGTATGTAAGATGGAATTTTGTAATTTTTGTATCATTTAATCCATGTATTGATTCATGGAATCCATCCTTTGATTCAAGAAATATACCCTTTGATCCATTAACTTTTCCATCTTATCTTCCATATGTTCCTTACTTTCAACCATCTTATTTTCCATCTGTTCCATCTGGTGAAAAATCTCTTCTCTTTCTTCTTAAGTCATGGTTGAACTCTTTGGAGGTTTAGTTGGTGAAGTAATTTTTGAAGCACCCTTTGGATCCATATTAAAAAAATAATAATACTCCTCTTTTTTCTCTTATCAAAAATTTTGAATCACCAAAAATATATCTTCCAATCAAAAGTTATGCTTGTAAGTTAGTACCTTTCAAACCTTGATTTGGAGATTGTTAGGATGGTTGATATTTTTCCCGATGTATCTCTAAAATTTGAGGTCTTATGAATATGAAATTGTGGCCTATACAGTACTCTGATATGTCTTCTTAAACTCATAAAAATTTCACATTTTGAAACATCACTGAAAAAAAGTTATAGAAAAAAATCCCAAATGACGTGTTTGAGACAAATTTCAAGACTAGTCAAAAACCCTAAATTCCAAAAGATATATCACATAAAGTATAATGATTCAAAATGTGAAAATATGTTCACACATAACTCACTATGCCTCCTCGGGATTCTAAAAAATTTAGAGTTTGAAACTTCACCGAAAACAATTATAGTTAAAATTCAAACCCTACTCTTTTAGAATTGATTTCAAGATTAGTTGCAAACCCTATCCTCCATACGATATATCTTCGAAAGTTTAATGAATCAAAACCTGGAATTTTTACCACCTATAACCTAATATTGTTAATCACTCTCCTCAAAATTTATTTCTGAAACTTCCCAGAAAAAAAAAGTTATAGCGAAAATTCCAAGATAAGTCATTTAAAATTGATTTTAGGATCAGTCGGAAACCCCATCTAATTGAAATTTTAACCACCTGTACCCTAATATTTCTCTTTAGTCTCCTCAAAATTTCTTTATCTAAAAGTTCCCCCCAAAAAAGTTATAACGAAAATTCCAATATGTCTTGATTGAAGGAGAAAAACCTTAGGATCGTAGTCTCTAATACCAAATGTTAGGCAACAAATACCAAAATAGCCTGAAAATATAAAGAGAAGAAGCTCAATGCCTTGTGAAATAGATATAATAATTAAATATAAGCCTCTTCAAGGGTGAAACTTCCTTTTACAATAGAACAAATGTACAAGAATGAGATGAGATGATTCTAAAACAAGGTCTCCTTAGTATATATATAGGAGAGAAAGGGTACAATTACAATTAAAGTGTCTAGCCAACAACATTAATATAAAAATAGAAATATAACTCACTATATAGGGCTTTACATGGGCTTTGTCTAGGGCTTGACAGAGTTCTAGCGTTGCATCCTTATTTTGGAAATTATGATTTGAACTTGTAAATGACCAAATAGAGTTAAGGAAGAAGAGACTACGAACTTGAGAACGTAGATAGAGGGTTGCAAATGTGCATAGAGACTAGATTGTTAGGAAGGCTCCCATTCTTTGTAGGTTGTTTCTCATTTAGTGGACAAGAGTCAAGAGATGACTTCATTGGGTTGTTCATGAAGGTAGATAATAGAGTGGACTTCTTTTCCACACACTTAGAACACAAAGAGGGGGATGTATTTCCTAAGGGATTGTTGAGTAGAGATAGGGGCCTTCTAGTACACCTACGTGACTATTTAGTAAGCAAATAATATACTCCTTGTGTGATGTGGGACAATGAAGGGAGTGACATGGATGGATTTCTAGAAGGTTGGTTGGAGAGTTTTATGCTAAACAATTTGGTTGAGCCTAAGATAAACTAGGTTGGATGAGTGACTTGAGTTTCCTTAGTGCTTTCACAATTTATTTAACAATATACCATGGTATCATGTTGTGCATTCAAATATGGATGGAAAGGCCACATGTTTCTTGAGTTACAGATGAAGATAGTGTGGTCATAGGCCAAATGTTATTAGTGGCACATGATCCTCAAATGGGTTTGAGAACCCATTTATTTCTTCCTATGTGTTACCCCGAGTATTCCTTTGAATGAGCTAGAAGTACTTTGTGTTAAAGTCAAATTAATTCCTTCAACTAAAGTCGATGGGCCTTTCCTATGTGTTTTGAATGATCTTTTGAATTAGGCCAATAGTTTATTGAGAGAGTTTGAAAGATGATCCTTTGGATCGACCCAATAGCTCATTGTGAGAGTTAGAAAGATGGTCTTTCAGATGGGCTCGATAGTTCATTGAGAGAGTTCAAAATATGATCTTTCAGATCAACTAGATAGTTCATGAGGACAATGTAAAGGTTGATCTTTTAAAGGATCTAAATAGTTCATTAGGAACTTTTGAAAGATGTTCTTTCAAGAGAGATTGATAATTCATCACTGAAGGTTTCGAAAGAATCATGCTCAATCTTTCAAAGAATCCCAATGGTTTAATGGGAACACTTGAAAGAATTTCTTTGGAGGGTGCATGATAGTTCATCGGGAACTTTTGAAAGTAGTGAAGTTATTTAGAAGAGATTGGTAGTTCATCAGGGACTTCAGCAAGAAGCAGAGGTAAATTTTTGAAGGACCTTGACATTTTATGAGGGATTCTTAGCAGATGTATAGTTTGATTTTTCATATAGGTTATATGGATTTTCCATTAGGAAATAATTTGAAAGGAGGAATGTCTTATAGAGAAGGCTAAAGGATTGACCTTCAAATATGGAGGGTGCCAAGTGTGGTCTACAACCCACATGACAAGGATCCCTTCAAACATAACAAAATCGAATAGAATTTAAGTGGGGATAATATAATGAAGGGATTTGTGAGATCAAATGAAAAAGATAAAAAAAAAAAATACCATGCCCCCTCGATGAGTCTATATAGGGGGTTGGGTACATGAGAAATTGGTATCATAGCTACAACTATATCACTAGGGTTGTATGGACAATAAATGATTCAAATTATCTAGTATGTCAAAGGAAAAGTTACATTAGTACCTTGTATGGGAAAGAAATTAGGAATAAACTAAAAAGATATAGTAATACTTTGTTGACACTATTAAGCTAACAGGTTGATTGGTGTACACAATGCTCGTTGAGTAYTAAGGTTGTTATAACAAGGTGACAAATTAGAACAAGAGTCTAAGTCTTGATGGGTTGAGCAGATTTCCATCATGGAAGATGCACAAAAACCTTATGATTGTGAAGTAAATGTCATACATATAAATTTGCATAGAAGAAATGAAAAGACTAAATGAAATAGACRAAGAAATCAAGAGCCCCTCCAGACATTAAAGAGACTATGAGATGCTTGAGGGTATAGATTCAAAGTTGTAAAGTAGRAAATGAAAGGTTAATCAAGGCTCAAGAAAGAAAARCAGTTGAATGTGGCCATGATATAGAGTTTCACATCAACATAAATGAAAATGTATGGCAGGCATAATTTGATCAATGTCGATAGGATTAGGGATATCTTCTGGAGTCGTCCTTGCAAGAGATCCCAAAGAACCGAAAGAAATACCTCTAATGATGCGACATACACACCAATACATCCCTTTAACAATTAATCATCTACATCTAAATATTCATTGAGTTAAAATTCCTCTTCTCACAGGCAAGGAAGAAGCAATCCTTTTAGAGATAGCTTTTAGGGATAATTCTAGAAAGTAAAACCACCTACTTTTGATGGAGAGGTAAATTTTAGAGAGGAAGTTGAGGCTTGGCTTCTTGGGATAAAGAATTATTTTCAAGTTCATGACTTCCCTACTAATATGAAAGCCAAAGTGACCATATTCAATTTGAATGGTAGGACATCCATTTGGTGGGAACATCTTAGACAAGTTAGTAAAATCAGTGAGAAAAAAGATTGTTTGGAAGCAATTCAACAAGTACTTCTAGGAAAAGTATCTCTTTTACAGATACTATGATGATAAAATCAAGGAATCCATGAGATGAAGATAGGATATATGACCATAGATGAGTATGTGAATACATTATTAGATTTGTTGGGATATGTCAAGTACATCCAAGATGACAAGGTAAAGATCGCATGTCTCTTGAGTGGATTACCTCCATCCAACAAATACAAGATTGAGTTTGATGAACCTTGAACTCTAGATGAGGCCATTAGAAAGGATAATAATTAGTATGAGTAGAACCAGAGTAAGCTAACAATAACCTTCTTACCAAGCTTTCAAGTTTAGTAGCCATCATCTGTCATGTATCATACACATACAATCCTCATGAGATATCATCATAGCAATTTTACTTATAAATTTAAATTTCTTTCACAAGGAAAATCAAGTTTCCCAGTATGAGATTCCTTCTCATAACGTTTGGCTCTTGCAATAACAGGCATCGGTCTTCCTTATGGGCTTACACCATTGCCATGTCCAAGACCCTTCTAACTACATTCTTTATCAACTTTCATTCAACCAAACAAATTGTTAATATTAGTGTGCAAGTGATATTAGAATTGTACATACTAACAATTGAATCACTCGTTTATGTTTATTAATCATATTAAATGGAATGAAACTATCATTCCTTGCACATGCATTATCATCACCCAAGATTTTCATAATGCAATAAAACATTACCAATAAATAAATTGATGTGCTAATATCCATGGCCACATCTATACAATGCATCCTTGCATTGACTCCATAATACCACATGTCTATGTCATGTACTCAACCATGGTGAGTTTGAAGGTTCAACCAACACCTCAACACATCATCCAAACTCTTCCCCATTACTTATTTGATTATTTG
>JASDQU010107110.1:62565-96906 GCA_032191745.1 Picea mariana
CTGTTAACTACATGCATGTCAGATCCAGTGGAGACCCAGTTGAGATAACAGGTGAAAGGGACAGTTTGACTATCAGTTGTGACTTTAGTGGATTCACTCATGCAACCACACACACATTGGATGTGCCAATGAAGAATGCGCAGCCTAGGAAAGAGGGATTCATTCATTGCAAGGATTTCCATTAGCAGGGATTACGCAGAGGAGGCAGGTTGTCTGGAAGCAGTAAATTGGCACATGAATTTGTCAATTTTTGTATAATAGTGTGAGACGATTGTATATTCTCCTGAGAGCTCTTGGATTAGAGTTTTATATGAGATTGTTTCATGATCCATGATATATACATAATATATGATAGTGGGGTTTTTAGCTTTATGCTTTCCCAGTAAAACATCTGTGTTATGTGTGATTGATCTTTCTTCTTGATATTGCAATTGGCGATCGTGTTTTAAATTCTGCAAGAATATTAGTAGAAGCGATTCTGTATTTAACAGTGACATATAATTGTTAGATCAGGAGAATCCATGCAATACATAATTTGTATTAAAATTTCTACAACACCAAGTACCTCAAATTGTTGGAACTCCATTTGGACAACAAATATTTCACTATGCAAGTCATAGAAGAAAAAGGGACACAACAACAAGCCACTATAGATAAACAAGACTACCTAGATAGAAAATATGAGGCATTAGTTAATGTTGTGTGGGGAATTGAAGTGGTAGTGGAGGAGACGAAGGAGGGGAAGATTCTAGTAGCAAAGGCTTAGTGAGTCATAACCACTCTATAGCTCTACATTTATGCAGATTCGAGTAGCAAAGGCTTAGGGAGTCATAACCACTCTATAGCTCTACATTTATGCAGAATCGACCTTAAAGGGCAGGGACTAGCAAGGCCATCGAGGGCTTTCTGTTTGGTATGTCCTCTCAGTCTACCTTAAAATGGTTGAATCATATATTAATCATCATATTATAAACAAGTTCAATAGTTACATGGATACATTTTGTTATTTCTAAAGTTATATAGTATGCCCTTTAAAAATAAGAAACTATAGTATAGACAACTATATTAGATAATTATAAATGGAACCTTTGAATTTTTAACCTCACATTGAATAATTTAAAATATTTGTTATATTAATTGATAAATACTTGATTTAAATAATAATAATTACATTCATTGATGATGATGGTTATTGTCCATTGAGAACATATTTGGTTTATGGACCCTTAAGAAAGGTAATAAATTACTTGGTGTACTTTAGAATTTTATTTCTATGCTCTAAAAACTTTAGGAGAAGTGTTCCTAGTTTTGATGAGTTAAAAGGTTAGGAAGGTTGGTATTGTAATAAATATTTTGAAATTGTGATTTAATGTGGGTGTACTCCTGACATGTTAAGAGAAAGTGCTTTTCATATTCAACCCTTTATTATCACAAAGATGACAAATTCTTTCAACCCACAATGTTTTGGGTATTGTTCAATGTCTTGTTCCACTATGAAACTAGTGAGAATTTGTTTTTACTTTAGCAATGTTGAATTTTTTCTTTATACCAATCAAAATAAAGAAATATTTTTTATTTTTAAAATGATCATCTCCTTATGAAAACTTATTTTTTTTTATTCTCTAGCTCTTTATTACACCACCATTTTTTCTTAAATTACAATAATTTTTTTTTCAAAAACAAATCATTATATTAATATTTCAAGTAAAAATCAAATACACATTTACAATCCCTTCAACTTATTATAACGTTAACCACCATTACCTTTATAAACTACCACTATCAAATAAAACTATAAAACATTTTAAAAACACAACTATAACCTATCTTAAATTTAAATGATATAATACTTAAATTTTATAATTAATCTTTTATCTAAAAACAACAACATTAATTAATTTATTAACTAATCCAATAACAATTTTTTAAAAGTTATTAACATTAAAGACTGACTTTTTTTAAATGATGAGATTTGATTCCGATTGAAGGGACGAGGATTGATCTTCTCCCCCCAAAATAATAAAAGGAATAATTTATTAATGTAAATATATTTGAAAAATAGTCACGTCTCATGCAAATCATTTTAAAAAACAGTCACGACTATAATATTTCAAAGTGTAAACCTCTCCTGTCATACTATACTGAGAGAGCATATTTGTAAGGGGTTCAGTTGATTGGTAAGTATGGGTAGTGTTATTTTTTTTATTATATATTTGTTTTTTTTATAAAATAATATGTTTATATAAAATTTAAGTGATTAACGTCCTATAGATCAATTAGGTTTTAGTGGACGTTAATCATCATCATCATCAGTTTATTAAAAAATAATTATAATAATGTGAGAGACATTTATATTTATTATAATATTTTATTATAAAATTATTATTATTTATTTATGTTAATTTAAAACACTTAAATAATTATTTTGAAGTTTGGATTTAAAATAATTTTTTTTTTGTTAATTGGTCCGGACCTTCTTGGCATCGAGATTAACCTTTGGCTTGAGAAACCGCGACTCAGGGGCATCTAAGCCGTCAAAATCACCCGGGGATCGCACCCGGCCTGAGCCACACCAACCCTTAACATGGTTGGATTTTTTTGTCCCCGCAGGTTTCGAACCGGTGACTTTTCAACACGGAGTGGCTTAACAACATACTCCGTCACCGTCTGTCCTACACCTCGGGGACAAAATAATTTTTATTTTAAGTTTACATGTTGGTTTCTATTTGTTTACAATGCCTTCATTGTTTGTCCTCATGGTTATCTCTTTCTAATCTCTTTATTTAACCATTTTAATCGTGTTTTATTCTGTATCAAATTTACTATAGAAATCTAAAATGACAACTCTCTTCCTTTTTTGGATGTTCTCATCATTGGTCTTCCTGATGGCACCCTCAACCATCGAGTTTATAGAAAAAAGAATCACACTAATTGATACCTTCATGCATGTTTTGAGCCGCCTTTGTTTTTTCTATCCTGTTTAAAATTTCATATCTTAATGCTTGAAATCGAAAGCCGGTTTTCATATTTTCCTTTATTTTTCCCAAAATCTCAGAAGTCTCATCACGCGAACAACCACAGTTTTCATACTCTTAAGGTAAGATTTATTTTTTAATCGTTTAAACGAGTCTCTACTTTTGAACCTCGGGATGTCGCATGTCGGAAGTTATAGATCACATAGTTTACAAGTCCCGAGAGGCGAAACGACGAACTAGTTTTAAAAGTTTACCCAAATCCTTACCGAGAGTAAAGATACTCTAAACCGCAGTTGAGCATCATCGAGATTTCGTGTCTCGGCGTTCGCTAGCTCCAAAAGTATTACCGTCGTAACCCCGATAGCCGAAACAACGAGATTCTTGTTAAAGTAACCCGGGTCAATGTTAAAGGTAAAGGGTTTAGCTGCGGTTAAGCTCTGTCGGGATTTCGTAACTCGACGTGTTTTCCCTCAAAAGTTATACCTTCGAAACCCCGAGTCGCGAAGTCGCGATATAGATAGAAACGTAATTAATTAAACACTTAATACGGTTTTATCCTCCAATTTAATTAAATCATATCATCCTGATCTCGCGATTTCGCAACTCGGCATACGAGCCTCCCGGAAGCTATACCTTCGAAGCTCCGAGTCGCGAAGTCGCAATAGAAGTAACCACGTAATTAATTAAACGCCTAATCATGGTTACGTTTTTTATTAACCAAAGCTAATTATCGCAATCTTGGGTCTTAGAGGTTCAAAGGTTTAAAGCGAAAACTCCCGATGAGGTGACTGCCGAAAGATTAATTAACATTTAAAAAGGACTGATTAATCAAGCTAAGACAACATTTTCATTGTTTTAATACGAAAATTAATATGCACAGTCTCTGAGGCGATTTTAGACTTTCTTTGCGCCAACTTGCATTACGAACTGTCAAAATTTATGACATTAATTGGAAATGAGGCGAATTGACAAGTAAGGGTTTGGCTTTTATTGCTAAATCTATATTTAAGAACGATTTGACCGTTCTGTCCCTAAGGATGACCTAGTTTTAAATAATCGAGACATGGATTTTTTGTTTGTTGTTTCAAATTTCATTTTTGTTCTACGCAGAGCCAACTTTTCGCGAGCGAACTAATTTATGTATGTATACATCTTTTTATCGCAGGAGAGCTAAAGTAGAATCCCCCGCCATGGCCCCGCGAAAAGCGTCTAAAGCCACTGTTGAGGTTTCAGGACAAGGTTCAGACAACGTTTCTGATACTTCACCTCGAAGTGTCGACTCTATCAGGACCTGGTCACATATTTCTGAGGTTCTACAGTTTGAATTGGTAGATGTTTCGGATGATTCCAGTGGAAATGAAAAAGACAACCTGATCACCAAGTATAAGATCGTCGTCCAGGCTCAAATGCATAAAGTGGCGGCTAGGCCACGTCTGCTCCCTTATTACGATATGGTCCGGTGGATATTAGACCATGTAGATATACCAACCAGAACCATCATCAACGAGCAGAGGGTCACCATTGGGACTTTCAGACCCGAACAATTGCAGGCTATGTACAAGTTGCCAGCCGTGTCGAACTGTGTTTACAATGCCGAATTCCTGGAGAATTTTAAAAAGAAGGAATGTGTACAATACGACAAGACTATGTCTGGTTTAATCAAAGATTGGGTTTCACACCCTGCGAAGTTCAGGGCAGACAATAATGGTATATATTCAATAGCTTCTCTGGAACCACAGTTCAAATATATCGCTATGATGACCTGCAGATTATATGGGAGAGAGGACACCACACATTTTTTCCTTCAGTGGGTGCCTCTGATTCACACGGTCGCCGAAGGCTGTTCCTTCAACTGGGCTAAAATACTGTCTGATAGTTTGACCAGTCGAGTTACAAAGTATCGAGTGCAGAGGGAGAGCGGAAATATTGCTTCATTCTTTATGTTCATGTATATCATGGACGCCGTATGTTTTCTGACACCTTTTCCCTTGATGAGTTGGAGTTGGACTCCATCGGACGCTGAGCCCATCCATGTCTACCATTCAAAGCTGTGGGAAGACAAAGCCTCAGATTTTGTGTATGAAATATTTAACTGGGTGATGGTACCGCTGCATGTCACTATCTTTGGCCACCCGCCACCCAAGATCTTAGACAATATCGCGGTAAATTTGAGCAGTATAGCCAACTGGTACGTGGAAGCAAAATTTTCATATCTCATGGTTTTCGGCGCTTCTGTTCCTCTGAATGCCTTGCCTTTATTCATACCCGATAGGCTGGCTTGCCGTGAGATTGCTAGACAAACCATAATCGGTGGCGTAAGCAAGGAGCTTAAGGGATATTCTAAGAAGGTATGGCCACCTTTTCCTATTCATTTAAGTTCCCATTCTTTGTTAGATTTCGGGCATGCTAAAGCTGAGGCAACAACCCTGGAGGACCTGAAATTGGTTCATGTCGAATTCAAAAAGCACGATCCACAGAGGGTCGTAAGTAATCACTTATCCAGTTGCGGGCTAAAAAGGTTTGAACATGAAAATTTGCCTTCGGATGACATTTTCTGAGGCGCGAGATCTTATGTTGAGGTGTTGGCTCGGATACAAGCCCCGGCTCCAGAAGAAAGGGCCGATGTTTTGAAATTCCAAGAACATCGGTGGAGTTGTCTTCCCCCAGTATTGCGGGGTGAAAATCCAATAACAGTAGAGGTGAAGCAAAAAGGAGCCGAAGGCTCAAAAGATTCAACATCTAGAAAAGAAGAACACCAGGACGGGGAGGAGCAAACTAAGAGTCCAAAACCAAAAATAAAAACTCTCGATCCGCCGAAAAAATAGACTCCAGTTACGACTCCAGGCCAGTCCGATAAGCAAATCGGAGATCCCATCGCCTCCATTACTCCCTTACAGTCAACTCAAGGGAACATAGACGCTGGGTGGATTTTCAACGAAGAATTGAGACCTATAAGGATGGAAGAGCTTCCGCCAAATGAGTTCTTTTTTGATAAAAAGAGAAAAGCTGTGGTAAAAAGAGAATTCTATCAAGAAGAGGGATCAACAACCAAGAAGTTCAAGGTGTTGACCGATGGGAAAGATAAGGAGAAAGAAGAGTTTGCTACAGAAATAGCCGGGACATTAGGGGCGTATGCTACAACAAACCAATTTTCAGTCGGAGTTTTGAAAAATCAGCTGAAGCGAAAAAATCGCCTAATCAAAACCTTAGAACCTAAGCTAGCCACAACAGAGGAGGCTGCCAAGGACCAGGCAAGCGCAGTAATAGAACAAGTAAGAATGGCCGACAAAAAGGAAATTGAGTTGCTCAAAGCTAAACTCGAACAAGCAGAGCTGGTAGCTCAGACCAGTCAGATACATGTGGGTCAGCAAAAAGACTTGATTGAGCAGCTACAGGTTAGATTAGAGTTCACCGAAAGCCAAGTTATAAATATCGGGATATTCCAATCCCAGGCTATGGAGATTCGAAGCAGGGTTTCTGCAGCCCAGCGAAGTTTATTTGCAAAGATAGAGACGATTCGGGACAAGTGTTTGCTTATTGATCAAGTATCAGAAAACTTATCTGTCAGAGAGAGAGAAGCTAAAGCAGCCCGGGTCGCATTTCAAGAGGCTGTAATAGCTACAACAAACAGAGAATCGGGAAAAAATTATAAGTTTTCCATTTCAGAACAGACACGAGGTAATATTTTGTTGAAAGAATGGGAATGTAGCATATCGGAAGGCAAATTGCAAGCCAAGAAGGTAAGGAAATCCTGTGAAGAGGCTTTCAGTTCCATAGATGGAAATCTGTTAGGCATTGATAGCGAGAGTAATGCTGAGACACTGAGCCAAATGGATATGGAGAAACTCTTGCTTGATATAAATGAAAAAGAAGAAAGAGATTCGGCCGAAATCTCACAAGTAACTATGGTAGACATAGTTCAAATAGACAAATGTATGATTAAACCAAGTGTGCAATTGTGCGCTATTGACACCCTGGACCGACAGATGGAAGAAAGGTTGCCGCAATTAGTCAGAGATTGTTACATTTTTGAGGCCAATTGTCAAGCGAAACCTTCAAGGTTGATATCTCAGCTGGTGGAAAAATGTGTCACTTGTACCGAGCATGTGAGAGGGCAGGCTTCTGGTACCAAATAAAGGCATAGGATAAAGAAATGAAACAATTGATCTCCTTCTCGTTGTAACTGAAAATCCTGGAACGATTGAGATTCCACCATATGTAAATCTGTATAAATATACAATAAAAGGAAAGAACAAGGGGCTGGACCTTTTTGGGTCGATTGTAATAGAGATTTTTCTCCCTCAAGAGTTAATATAAAGCAAATCCGAAGATTCTCGATTCCGTCACGACTGTGTTATGAGTTTATTTCCTTGTATTTCATATTTCATTTCATTTCATATATGTATCTGATGAATGCTTCGCTATAATTTAGTACAACCTCTACTATAGTGAATAAATTCTAGTTTTCTATATTGTTTACTATTTTTCCTCTGTATCGGCTATCAGCAGGTATAAGACTAGTGAACACTTTAGATTTCTATATATATTTTATGCTTCATCAGGTTATTTCTTTATCTTTTTCTTCTTCTGTTTATAAGTGACATTCTCCCTTGATAGGAGCCTTACATGATAGACAGCTTAATGTTTTCCTATACCTCACACACATTTATTTAAATATAACTCAGTTACGGGAAAGGGCCTTCGGTTTGCATCCTGTTTTCACCATCGAAGCTATAACTCTCCTTTATACGACCGAAATCGAGACAACATCTAAAAATTCTTTGAGATTTTCTTATCATTCTGTTCCTCTATGACTGTCCCCGTGACAAGACAACCTAATATCCAACCCGGACTATCAGATCAAACACATATTGCCTTGAATCTTTTTGATACTATTCTTAAAACAACCACTACCCGGGTAGAACTGGAACATTCATGGGCAGCGATTGAAAGGGACATAAACATCCAGGAACAGTTGAAAGCTAGACAACAACCTAGAAATCAACCCTAGCTTCCCTTGCCGAAGGTTGACATTTCTTCCTTCTCTACCCCTTACTCACTTTCGGATGCCTAGACACTGTACTTCTAAGCCTTAAGTACAGACTCTGGAACAACAATGCACATTCTCACCATCACCCTGCCCAAAAAAATATCGTTCTTAAAACTCTCACTACTCTAGAAATTCAATTTTTTTATCCTCATTTCATTGAGAAAAACAAAACCCACCTAACTAAGGCCCTTGTGGTTAATGGTTATTCAACTTCTCAAGTCAACAAGGCCTTTCTCTCAATCCACCATTCTAAATCTAAAAACTCTCATTCATCTTCCCCACCCTTAACTCTCATTTTTCTTCCTTATATTCAAGGTATAACATATCATATCTCTAAGATTTTGGCCAAAAATAATATTAAAAGTCTCTTTAAACCCCATAAAACCCTTAAACAATTATTCAAAACAACTAAGGATAAATTTGATCCCATGCTTCACTGAGGATTTTATAAAATTCCCTCCCCTCCTCCCGTGACAAATCATACATAGGCCAAATTGGTAGATCTTTTAAAGCTTGTCTCAAAGAGCATATAACCGACACCTTCCATAATCACATCTCTAAATCAACGATCACAAATCACTCCCACACATCTAATCATCTCATTTTCTTTGACCAAAGTAAAATTCTAGCTTGAAAACCCTATTACTCCTCTCATATTATTTGGGAAGCATTGGAAATTAAAAAACGTCTTACTTATACAGACCGATTGGGCCTAATGGTTAAGAACATGTGTTCCCTCCTAAGAGGTCAGAAGTTCAAATCCAGATGGGGGTAGGGTATGTATACCTCCGTAGACTTTACCCTATTTGGATTGGGGAATTGGTAACTGCCCAAAATATCACTCCTAAGATTGAGGGTCAATTCCTTAGAGTTTCCACTATAACCCCAAAGTTTAAGGTTAGCATTAAATAGCTTTTGTTCCTTCGAGTTGCCACTATAACTGCCCAAAATATCACTCCTAAGATTGAGGGTCAATTCCTTAGAGTTTCCACTATAACCCCAAAGTTTAAGGTTAGCATTAAATAACTTTTATTTCCACTAATCATTTTTCACAATGGGTTGCAACTCATGGTTAGCATTAAATAGATTTTATTTCCAATAATCATTTTTTCACAACTGTTGTAACTCTTTTTTCCACAATCAACTTTTGATAGATTTTGATGTCTAAGTGGGCCTAATTGTTAAGAAGATTTGATTCCTCCTTGGAGGTCACATGTTCAAATCCAGTGGGGGGTAGTGTATGCATACCTCCATATACTTTAGCAGTCAAATCGCTACGCAGAGGAGATCCCTTGTCCCACAAACAAGGAGGTCTCATACACCAATTTGGTGTGTGGCAGATTATTATTATTGTTATAATATTAATATTTACATTATAATACTCGATTACTAGTATTTAATAATATTTATTTAATATTATAATTTATATTTCTTATAATAAATATATAAATGTTGTATGTAATATTTCTATTTCTATTAATATAACTTTATTCATTAATAATTAAAGAAATGCATTAACTTTGTTAATATTTTATATAAATATATGATATTAATTACTTGAAGATATATTTATGTGTGAACCCTTTACTAGTAACAACCATATTAATAATATTTAGCACATACTATAAGAAAAAAACATTATTAATGTGCTAAATATAAGAACTTATTCGAACACATTAATATTATTATTGTGGTTGTTGCTAGTATTACTATAATTGCGATTAAAGATGACCTACTAATGAAATGATTCTCTTCATCCATGTTTCATGATAAACCCAAATAACAATTCAACTATCCTTGTCCGAAGAAGCCTTATGGGAAGCTACAATATGGGAAGATGAAGGTGTTATTTAGTCATTTTTAGTGACGCCATCTAAGAACCCATAAGATAGCATATTTGTTGCAAGTGTAGACATTACAAATTGTAAAATATCTATGTTCTTAAACAACTTGTGAAATGCTTCGAAATTTTCCTCCCACACTCAGCCTGGTTGCACATTGTCATTGATTTGATGACCATAAATTTCTGCATGCAATACATACTCATAAATTCCTTCACTAATCGGGATCACCTATGAAGAAATACCATCTTGTTGATATGGGGTTACGTTTATCTGAACCACCATATCCTTAGTATTTTTCGTTGAAAACTACTTGAAGGCACTTCAATGTCTAGGTTAGATGATCTTTGAGATGATGTTGTGAGGCAATAAGAAACCATTTCAACATTTAAAATGTAGTTGGTCATTTGCATCCATGTTGTTGTTTCCACCGTCAGATTGTCTATCCATATTTTTCTTCAAGCGATTTCTCCAATAATTCTGGATTTCGTTGTCCATCATCCTTCCTGGTAAACTTTGTGTTGGAATACTAAGAGGGGGGGGGGTGAATCAATATTACCCTTTTTCAAAAATTATCAGTTACTTTTATATTTTGTTAATTACCACAATAGATCAACAATGAACTTGTTTGTAAACTCAATTATATAAAAATAATTAATAGGAATTACAAGGATTTTTATGAAAATAATGAAGGACACCGATCCTTTTTAGAGCACTAGCTCTAGGAGTTACAAATCCCCTTCTTCAGGGAACCAACCCTAGGAAGCACCAACTCCCTTGTTTTTAGGGCACCAACCCTAGGAAGCACCAACTCCCTTGTCTTTAGGGCACCAACCCTAGGAAGCACCAACTCCCTTAAATTACACTTAAAGGATATGAATCCTTCCGTCCTCCTCCCTTCCACCCTCACTCCATAAGAATCATCAGTTCTTCTCCTTGGACTATGTTATTGTTTTGATCTTATGATCTGGACTACAAAGACATTTTCTTCTCACCATTATTTCTTGTTTATATACTCTTCCAACTGGTGTGAGCTATGAAGCATTGTGTCCCTTTATTTGGACCATCACACCTCTTCATCTTAAATTAACAATAATATTTATTATTATTCAAACATCATTGTGTAGGTTGTTAATTTAGTGAGAGTGCTTTTAAATCAATCACAGGTATGGATCGATTTATTTAACTAGATTCCATGTCTCTGCAAATGTTGCAGAAATGGAATCTTGTAGAGGCGCTTCCTTCAAACCATTTACATTTGACCAATAGTGCAAAACCACAGGCTTATTAATTAAGCAATGTATCCAAAACCTCATGGCTTATGTGTTCGTAACCCATGACCGGGGGATGGAACCTAGTCCTCCGGTACTTCGACCTTCGGGCAATTTCTCTCTCATCCAATCTTCCAGAGTAGTTTTCACCGAAGTAGATCAGACGGTCGATATTCGTTCTTACATAGATGGATGATCCTGACTTGTCCATAGGATTCAAACAAATCGACGGACATGACTTGATCTGCCATTGAGTGGACAGTTCTAGTTCACTTCGGGAATTCAATGCTTCCAACTTTTCCACTCTTTCAATCTTCTGGAGTTACATTTCGTCGAAGTAGATCGGACGGTCGATATTCGCTCTTCTGTAGATGGATGATCTTGGCTTGTCCATAGGTTTCAAACAAATCGACGACCATGACTTGATCTGCCATTGAGTGGACGGTTCTCATTCACTTTTCACAAGTATTGATAGAATGCTTAGCATGAATCCCAGAACCAAATCAATGGTTTAGCTTCAATCCTTACTTTATCCTTCCACTGCTTAATCCGATGGTTGTGACATAATCAAAGGTTGAGATGGACGATTCTTGTTTACTTCGAGACTTCAGGACTTAGATGGGTAATCGATATTCCAATTTTCACTAGAGTTGGTCAGTGCTGGAATTGACTGTCTCCTGATCTGATGGTTCCCATATTTTGCTTCAGATCAACGATTATCGTTACTTTGGGGCTTCATCCTTCGAGGGTTTGGGTACTCGTTGTTCCAATTTCCACCGGAATTTGTCAGCGCTAGAGTGACTGTGTCCTGATCTGACGGTTCCCATATTATGCTTCAGATCAACAGTTGTCGTTACTTCGGGGCTTTGGCCTTCAGGGGTCCAGGTAATTGTTGTTTCAATTTCCACTGGAGTTGGTCACCACCGAAGTGGTCAACATGGGAGAGCTTAAGTCATGTTTTGATCTAAGGATCATGATTCATCCTAGAGGATCTTAGATCAACGGTCATTATTGACTTCGGCCTTTGGCGCTTCGGGTAGTTACTGGTTTCTCCTGAAGGACTAACTCCCAGAGTGACATAACTTGCTGACATCACTGATAACTTGACACTGGTCGAGTGACTGCCACGTGTCACCTAGATTTGTGACATACGTAACATAAAATTCCAAATGGACCTAGACACTTGTCACCATCTGATTATACCACATGTCCTTGAGGACGTGGTCTGCTTTGACATGGATCTCTTGATGCGGTACATGTCCTCCTCCTGCATCTGACGATTGTGATCAGTTATAGATCAACGGTCTAGATTTATTTCGGCCTTCGACACTTTGGGTTATACGCTCCCATTTCCAAATTATCTTGAAGTGATATTTGCCGATTAAACCTCGAGCATCTTGACGTCATCTAACAATTCATCTTTGCCGCGAAACGCTTAATATGATCCAACGACTATCGGGATTTCAATTATTTTGGGATCTCGTGAATCCTTGATCGAACGGTTGCGATCAACTCTTGGATCAACGGTCCATATTTATTTAGGCATTCGAGACTTTGGGTTATGCATTCCCAATTCTCAATTCTCCCGAAGTGAGATTCCCCGAATAAACCTTGACTTCATCTAACGGTCGAGAATGCTCCCGTAGTAGATCTGACGGTCAAAACTTAATTGGATGTTGATCTGAAGCCTCCTCTGTAACTCCCATATTCGACGGTCCCATTTTGTTCTGAAATCTACATCAGTGGACAAGATTCTCCCTCGATTCTTATATAGTTTTACTGTGGGGTTTTCACTCCTGATTGCGTTTCTGTAATGCGCTTTCCCTTCTGAACTTTTTGGTAGATTCCTCTGCATGTTGTTTATAACAACTCATCATCATTGCAATGCGCTTTCCCTTTTGATATTTTTGGTTTTGTACTTGGATTCTAACTGATCGAGATCATTGATCTATTGGTAATTCTATCCTAATGGTGTTTCTTCATTGCGCTGATCTCGTGAAATCTAATATGCTGCCTCTCTTGAGATTTAGGTAGATTGCTCTGCATGTTGTTCATTGGATTCCTCTGCATGTTGTTCATAACACCTCATCATCACATAATAATGACATTTGTTGTTGACATCAATGACAACACCTCAATGACAATATGTCCAACACTTTGTACAATACGAGACCGCCTAACCATTTGAAATTACACATATTTAAAAGAAAAATATGTTGAAGGCCAAAGACCTACATGTACATTGCATTTTATGAGTACATGCATGTTCCCCAAATGACCATGGAGTTTGATAATCAAACCCTCCTCTTCATGAGTGATCTTGTTGTGTTTGAGATTAGACCAAATATTGTTAACCCATCTTAGTCTACAACTCTTACAAGTTCTCTAGAGGCCCGTTGTACAATGCACAATTCAAGTTTTGCCCGAACCACAAATATGTATGCAAAATGAATTAATGTCTCTAATTTATCTATTTTATATTTCATGGTTGGAAGGGGAAGAATTCCGTTTGATGGTGGCGGAAAACTGGTTCCACCTCTCCTTGTCCTTTGACACCTCCTTTATAGCCCAGTTCACCCAAAACCTGTCTAGGATCAAGAAGCTCACAAATAATGGTTAAAAATCACTTGGAGAAAACCAAGGCAAGGTTAAAAGAAGTAGAAGAAACAATAGCCCAAATGTATTATCATATGGAAGATGGGTCGTTGTTAGAGTAATGCATTTGCCTTCTCAGATCCACGGAAGCCACTAGGAAAGAGATTCTCACCAAGGAAAAACAAACTTGGAGATTAAAGAGTCGATCCTTGTGGTTAAAAGTAGGAGACAATAATTCAAAAAAATTTCATCACTTCACCAACTTCCACAAAGGCATTAACACTATATGGGACATACAAGATCCAGAAGGAAATGTGTCTCGTTCTTATTGTTGAGTTTTTTAATAGATTTTATGACCTAAATAAAAAAGTTCTTCTCTTGGCAGTAAGGGAATCCCAACAATCGAATAAGGTGTTGGGCTCCTTCAAATCAACATTCATAACAAAAATTCCAAAAAAATAGGACATAAATACATTCGGGGACTTTAGGCCAATCTCTTGTTGCAATGTAATCTATAAAATAATTGCAAAAGTGATCACCCGAAGACTAAAACCCATGTTGAGTGACATAATCTCAGGCGAACAATTTGGATTCTTAAAGAATAGAAAAATTCATGATGCCATTATTGTAGCTCAAGAAGCTTTGCACTCCATAAAAAATTCAAATCTTCAGGCGTCTATCCTCAAAATTGATTTGTCTAAAGCCTATGACCGAGTTAACTGGACCTTTCTCCATCTGGTTTTAATCAAAATGGGAATGGCACTTCCCATGGTCAATTGGATCCTCGGATGTGCCCAGTCTGTCTTCTTTGCTATCATAATCAATGGAGCTCCCCCTCGGTTCTTCAAGGCTTCCTGGGATCTGAGACAAGGGTGCCTCCTCTCCCCTTTCCTTTTCCTGATTGTGGTAGAGGCTCTCAAGAAGCTTGTCAAAGAAGCCAGGAGGACCAGATCCTATAGAGGAATACAATTTTCCCCTTGGGATACAATCTCGCACCTATTTTTCATTGATGACATCATGTGCCTAGTGAATGGCTCAAAATCTGACTTGTTGGCATTAAGGAACATTCTTGATCTATTTTTCAAATCAACTGGTATGTGCATAAGCCCCGAAAAATCTTGTCGTTAGGTCAATTCTCTCCATGAACCAGTCTCTAGGGCCATCAAAACTTTACTCCCTTTACAAGTAAAATTTTTGTATTGTGGTTTCAAATACTTAGGATTTCATTTAAAGCCTGACAACTATAGATTCGTGGATTGGGTTTGGATAAAAAGTTGAACAACAGATTTCTATATGGGTCAGTTGGTTGCTCTCTAGGGGAAGTAGACTTGTGTTATTAAAATCAGTTATTGAGAGCATACCCATCTATTGGGATTCTGTCGTTTCTATCCTCAAAGGAATTCTCAATAAGATTATAAGGGTGATTTTTCAATTGCTTTGGTTAGGAACTCAATGTACATGAGGTATTCCTCTAGTTAAATGGGACAAGTTGGTGCTTCCTAAAGATTTAGGGGGTTGGGGCCTCAAAAACATTCATTCTTTTACTCAATCTCTGGCAGTGAAGACTCTTTGGCGCTTTTCTCAGAGTAATTCCATTTGGGAGAAAATACTAAAGTATAAATACCTCAATGGTCTCTTGATGGAAGATTGGTTCTGCCTTCTCTCCAAATCCTCTAAAGGCCCAATTTTCTGGAAGGCGTTGGTCAATGACTTTCCCCTAGTTGGACTCTAGACGGTTTGGAAAGTTGGGGACGGATGAGCTATTAGAATTGGTGAGGATCCTTGGTTGGGTGTAGGTGATGACTTCTGATTATCCGAGCCTCTTATCCTCTCCCTTCATTCTTTGAACATATTTTCCTTAGTTGGTGTCTGAGCTTTTGTTCCTCATTCTAGTGGTCGTGTGGGTTGGAGATCCACAACCTCCTTGGGGCTAGAAAATGTGGAGGCTCTCGAATGGGAGGACTATATTGGTAAGCTTGTTCAAAACTACATAATTTTGCATGATGATGAGCCATATCACCTTTGTTGGTCTACAAACATGAAGACATGTGATTTCACAACTAAATTAGGCTATAAAGCATGTATGGATATTTCTTTCACTGCAGATAAGAAGTGGTGGTGGGGAACTATATGGAAACTCGATGCTCCTCTCAAATGTAAGATTTCTCTATGGCTGCCTTTGAACTAAAAAATCCTTACTTGGGATGTGGGGTTGAGATGTGGCTGGGCGGGACCCAGTATATGTGCTTTGTGTAAAAATGTTGAAGAAACTTCATCTCATATTTTTTTTTACTTTGTTCATGCAATCCAAGTTTCTAGAATTGTATATAATTATCTTAAAGCTTCCTCTTCGTGGCCTAAAGTTTGCTTGGAAGACAACTTAAAGGGATGGTTAGCGGATAAATCCATCAAGCGGTTAGATGGTGTGCCAAGTATTCTTGTGAATAGTTTATGGTGGGCACATAACTCAAGCGTCTTTAAGGATAGAGATATCCTGCCTGAGGTAACATTTGGTATAATTTTAAATCTTGCAAACGAATTATTGACAGACCTAAAAGTCAAGGAACCGAGACTCCCCTCCATGCCTGATCTTGACTTCAACATTCCATGGGGATTCTTCGATAGTGCTGCTCAAGGGAACCATAACATATGTGGCGTGTGTGTTGTATTATACCTACATCAAAATCATTATCTTCGGGCCTGCTATTCTTCGGGAAATGCTTCCAACAATAGAGCGGAGTTGATAATGTTGCACACTCTCCTAGAAATTGCATTAAAAAGGGGAGTTTCCAACCTCCAAATTATGGGTGACTCCAAGCTTGTAATCAACTAGGCAAATAAAAAAATCAGAGTGACTGATGTGAGACTTGATTCTTTGTTGAGAGATATCTCAGAAACTCTCATTTCCTTTGAATGGATATCCTTTAACCATATCTACAAGGAGTTGAATACAAAATCTGACCAAGTTTCAAAAGAAGCATTGACTTTTCTGACATGCACCTTTGGTATCTATGAGTTCCTCAACAATGATGAAACAAAGTCAATGGAATTTTGACTATAGTTTCACTTGGGTGTTTTCATATCTCACACGGATGTAGACCTTCGTGAGTCGACATGTAGTTGTTATGTGAAGTCAATCACAAGTCAGTATATAGTATTTTGGAAGTGATTGTATTTGATTTTCATAAACTGTTTTGACTGGAATAATTAGGAGCCTCTTTTTGAAAGGCTGATTGAAGGTGCCCTTCACACTTCTAGCCCTGATTTTGGACAGGAAACATGTATATTCAATCCTAATGAATATAATGACTCTTTTTATTATTATAAATATATGTGTAATGGAACATATTATCCCCATTTTGTGGATAACTAAGCAGATTATGTTTCGATGCCTCTAGGTTGCATATATGGAGTGTCGAGAGACTACATGACTAGTAGTTCCCTTTTGCACAGATGGAAACCCCTTTCACCACCACATATGGTCACAGATTTCTAGATGGCATCCACCACATCAGCTGGCTTTCGAAAGGCAGTGGGCCTTGCTCCATGAGGTACAAGTCAATATTATGGTGAGCATCATTTAAATATTTAAGTCAATTGAGTATGTTGTATCTTAGATTGCTCTAGATTTCATGATATATGCTTGGAAATTATGCCTTTTTCCTTGCTTCACCTTGGTGGTTGACATTGTTCCCTAGTAAGTGATCTTCCTTGGGGATGGGTTTGTTAATAAAAACTCCCTTAATGATCCATCGTACCATTCTCGACCATACTTACCACTTTCCATCATTATTCCTCTCCATTTCCTTATCACTTGGGATTTTAGCGTGTATTGACCCAAGAAGTGGTTCTCCCTCATTCTATGGGAAGAAGGGGGTGAAGGCCCAGAGGGATTGATGTTGGGTAAAAGATAAAAACCTTGTATAAAACTTCCAAATGCTTCGCCCAGGGATCACCTAAGAAAGTAATGAAATACTTATCTTTGAGTAAAGGGGACCCACAATATAATAAAGAATGCTTAAAAGGTTAGTTGAAGGACAGGAGGTCTCATTACGAATCAACCTATCACGTCCATGAATATCTAGTGGTATGACATTGCCATAATCTGGTCACCAAACCAGGGTAATGGCTCTCAGTTGCATGGCTGAAAGAAAGGGAGTCTCATCACGAGCCAACCTTCTCATTTCCACTAGGTGTTTGTGGGTGACATTGCCATCATCTGGTCACCAGGCCAGGGAAGTGACCTTCAACCTCTCCTTATGCTATATTGAAATAAAATACAAATAAATAAAGATAAAAGGCCATTGATGGGCTTGGAAAAAGTGCATTGCGGAAAAGGTACCACACACCCTCTATAAAGACACCCATGAATGAGACACTATGACCCCTTGTATGTCATGAGCCCTATGCCCATTAAGTCTTGACCCCAACCACTTCATCCACTTTACATGGATTAGAGAGGGATCTCTTGGAAACTCTCCTTGACCTAGGGTAAGATCTACCCAATATGACACCTCGTCAACCCTCCCATATTCAAGCTTGACAAGTCGCATAGTATCTTTGAGAAATTAATTGTTTGATATAGTGATCTTTGATGCACATGCTTAGGTGGCTCATTTTTTGATTGGATTCACTTATCATGATTTTATGACTTGAGATCCTTTAATGGCGTGCTCATTTGTCTTTGCAGGACCTAGTTGGTGGACAGTTTTGGGAGAACAAGCCTAGCTTTGGCTTCCATGGGGATACAAACCCACGGGTTGGATGCCAAGAGCCCACATGCCAGATTAGAGAGATAAAACTTGGAAGGCCTTGAGGATGAATTGGATGACATTTCCTATCCCCCACATGCCAAACACTTTTCCTAGGAGAGACAAAACGTCACTCCTAGAGGCATGGCGTCACCTAGGGGAGTTAGGGCTTGGTGGTGAGGTGCCACTCATTGGCACATGGATTTTTTGAGGAGAAGAAGGTATTCACCATGAAGAGATTGTCTAGATGCTTGACATGTGGCCTTTGGAGGCCTACCCATGCTTCTCCAACACCAACAACTTCTTCCAAGTGGAAAAACATCCCCTAAAGGGAAGACGTCCATGTAAAATTAGGGTTTATTTGTGCAAAAGTGAAACTTTAAGTGAATTGTTTAATATTAATTTGTTAAAGGGGGAAAGATTAGAGTTGTTGACCTCTAGTATTGTGGTTTACCCCTTAATTTATGGACAAGTTACCATGGTGACATTTGTATAAATAAGAGATCATAAGATCTCATTTTATCATAACTCTCCCTCATTGTGAGAAGTATTGGTATGAAATTTTCGCTATCTTTGGAAAAATTGTCTTTTTAGGATATTGTTTATGGTTATCTCTTGATGTTACGGTTAATGGGAGTGATGCGTTAGCCTTGGAAGGCTTATCTCTTACTATT
Organism: Picea mariana; assembly: GCA_032191745.1. Lineage (NCBI taxonomy): Eukaryota > Viridiplantae > Streptophyta > Pinopsida > Pinales > Pinaceae > Picea > Picea mariana. The sequence continues at coordinate 81,723 of JASDQU010107110.1, forward strand.
GTAGTGGATTATCTTGCCATTTTCCCTTGAATTGGTATGGTTTTTACTCTCATGCTATCATCTGTTTCAAGTCAAGGTCATTGTGCTAGAATCTAGGTGGGAAGTATAAGGGAATACACCCCCACCATAGCCTTCATCACTTTATGCTTCATGTTATTGGTTAAATGAGGGTTTACTAAGAGAAATATAAGGGCATACACCCTCTCAGCTCAAACCCTAGCTAGATAAAATTGCCTTGGGAAGTAAAAGGGATTACACCCCCAAGGAGGTAGCTTCTCTAGCTATTTATTTTTCATGACCCCATTAACCCAATAATTAAGAGCACCAGTCATTTATTGTTGTACCGGAGAAATAAAATATTTCATTGGGAAGCATGATTTTTGGTCATTTTTACTTATTGCAAAGTGGATTGTATTCCTTATGCCTTGGGCACTGCATAGCCACTGGGGTGTCCCCATCAAGGGGATACTTTTTGCTGCTGTTACGAAATTACATATTCAGCCATTAGGGATGAAAAAACTCTAACTCATTTGCTTGAATAACTCTCTTATCAACCATTGGATTTTGCTCAAAGTTTGCACAATTATTCTTCTTGGTCTAGCGCACTTTTTGGCAAAGTTTGAGGGGATTTCAGTGGCTGATTTTCTTGCTGTAGTACATTGAATGTTACAACCATAAGGCTGATATAATTTTATGCAGAAAAGTGTTTACAATAGCCTTATCCTTTCATGCTAGAATATTGGTTTTTGTCTTGAGTTTAGCTAGTCATTTACTAGTCTTTCTCTTGCATTTTCTACTTGATCTCTAGGATTTATTGAGCAACTTATAGTACCATGTTATTTCTGATATATATTGTTATCTATTTCTTCAAATTAGGGACAACAAGCTTAACTTTCTGATCCAACTAACATACATCATTGCAAAGTGTTTTTTCTTGTGTCTCGGGCAAGTATTTCACCATTTGCAGGTCACTCAACATACTTGGCAACCCTTGGACCTGTTAGCACTGAGAGTCACACTTAGACTATTGTAAGTGCAAGCCCAATACCCATAAGAATATAAATGGATTAAATTGGTTTGATTAGGTGGATCAACAAGGCTAGGAAAGAAAGGGAGAGGGAAACAAAATGTCTTCAGAGACATTTCATTGGGCATGGAGTCATAACATCCTACAGATCAAAGGAAATCAAACTGTATATCAGACAAAAGGGATATATAATGATGAGTAGAATCATAGTGAATATGAAAAAAGGAAGAACATCCATTGTACATAGATCCTTTCTACAATAGATTAAATATTGCTTAAACAGTGAACAATGATTTAATGGGCAAGCTACAACAGATCCTCTGATGTTCATGAATCCATCAATCAATGGCAGCTATGATCCTTAAAACCTACAATATATTCAAGCAAGAAGATAACAAAGAAATGGGAAAACAAAGAAGACCATCTGTTAACAACTCTCATGAATCTTTAATGGAAAAAAATGTCATTACAAGCATGCCCTCAGGCTTACAAATGAGCAATTAAACTGCCCCTCTAGTTCTCTCCTCTCTTGGATCATGAATCCAATCTCTTCCTTATCAAAATCAACTTTCATATATATTGAATGATCTCTATCTACCCTAAGGAGGTCGAAACCAAGGAGCTACATAGGATCCTCCTCCATTTAGGAGTCTTGTTACAAAAGATTCCAACCAAAAACTAACAAATTCTTATTTTTTGGGATCTTGTTTATTGTGATAAATTCCCTTTGAAATAGGTCATTCCTCTTGAGCTGGAGATGGAACACATGTCCCTCATGTCCAACTAAATCCTATGAAACCATTCAAACCTTCCCTGACAATTGGCAACCCTCCCATAGCTCGAATGTGTCAGAGTGCTAGAGTTCGCATCACCAGTAACAACATGCGATGTGAACTTTCCTGTAGGCGATTATTTTGACTTTTCTCCCAAACTACAAAGTGGGTTGGGATGAATTTTTGTCAGTAAGTCAAAAAATCGTGTTTTTCCTCCATACCAAATTTCAGAGGAACCAAGATTGGCATTCAAAAGTTATGATCAAAACAATCCAATGTTGTGTGCTAATGCTTACAAACTGTCATAAATTACCAGTTCCCAGCTCCGACGCTGCGAACTTTCCCGTAACATCATGTTTCACTTTACCAAAGTTTTTAACATATCAAAATTGTATCAGGTGTCCAAAAATGTTTTAAACTTGATAATCTTAATAATATTGATTAAAGGAAAGCACCCAAACTGATAATCATGGTTTGCAAAACATAACAATCACCAAAAATGTGTAAAATGTATGAAACAAGAACTTGACCAAAATTGATGCTGGTATCTTTGAATTTGCACAGGGGTGTTTGCAAGTTGTCCAACCTCCAACACTCATCTTCAACCAGTCCGCAACGCCAGTTCGCAATGCCTGTCTACCAGTTCGTAGTTCCTGTTTCAAACAAGAATTGCATACTTTGAGGAGACTGTGAGGAAATATGATGACATGATCCATGAAAATTGGTTAAAAATAGGCTCTGAAAACTATAAAATCCTTTTGACATGATCCATAAATTGCAAATGATGAAAAATGAATGCATGAGGTACTTATAGTACGTTGTGAACTCTCCTAGTGAGTTGGAAGCACATACACCCAACTTTGACTTGACACTTAAATGGATGGATGGTGACAAGGAGAAACTTGTGTACAAATTGGACGTGTGACATGTCAAGGTAATGATGTAAGGATCAAAGGTGTGACTCAAAAAAAAAACCAAAGTGATTCTTTTTTACCTCTACAATTCTATGTGCTAACATGACCTTCCCAAGACTTCATTCCACACATTTCACTCCACTTAGACTTGATCTCTAGGGGCTCCACTTCCATCTCTATCTATATCCATCCCATTCCCCCTAGGGTCACTGAGATCGTCTCCCTAGAGTGACCTAGTCACCCTTGAAGTGTGGGACCTACATTGAGGTGACATTGGGTGTAGGATTCCCAAGTTGTAGCACTTGCCTTGTAATTGGGTTAGGCTTTTCCCAACCTGCAACTTGTGCTTAACAAAACTGATTTATTTTTCTTTTAATGTATCATTATGTAGGTATGTATGTGACAACATATTCCCCATACTAGGTTGTAGAGTGCCTCTCAGTGCAACAATAATGCAATGTTGAAGTTTGTAGATCTTGCACTAATAAATTAAAGTTAAATTTTTTAATTAAAAAAAAGATCTTGTTAATTATAGTTCTTCAGTGTTTTTGTTAGTTAATGAATTTATTACTTTAATGTATTATAAAGACCATGTTGGATATTTGAAAATGACGTAGTCTAAATGTTCTACATTTTTTACTTTTCGACGACTATCACCGAAATCTCGTAAGGAAATTGTTGGCAAAATCACAACTTTCCATTGGTTAAATCGTGTTTTTGAATGCATAAATGAATTTGGTGCCCTAAAAAACCCCATGGCATGAGGAATATGTAGTCTCAACCACTAAAATTTGTAATTTTCTAAATTTCTGACCAGATTTTGGGCAAAACTTGTTGGAAAAAGTGACCCGAGAAGGGTAAAAGCATAGAACGTTTAGACTAAGTCTTTGAAAACTATCTCATTTATGTTGGAATTCAATGAAACAAGAAACCAAAATTGTGACCGAATCAAAACTATGATTTTTTGTTTTGAGTTTTTGGTTTAATTTAGAGATAGGAAAAATCTAGGGGATATAATTCCACCATACATAGAACTTTGATTGTAGTGGAACTGTGATCATAGTAAATTATTTTGTTGAAACATAATCATAATTATTATAAAAAAATGTGTATTTTGAATGCCAATTATTTTACATTGCTAAGTCATGCTTGTTTGTTTTCTTGAAAACATACAACAAAGATATCACAACAAAATAATTATAACATGAAAGAAGCATCAGTGACCATGAGTGAACCATGAATCATGACCTGTTGGCATAGGGGCAGACCCAGGGTTCACTCTAAGAGCACACCAATAAGCCCTAGCTGCTGGCCCTTTCATGTAGTCTCACCCGAAGCAACTAAGAGGGGGGTTGCAGGACAGAGGTGTCTACAACCAGAGGAATATCAAGTGGATCTAATACAACAATACTGCAACATTCATATACCTCTTAACAACTAGATCTACTCTGTGCAGCTATAAATCTGATCTAACACAATAATGCAAATAACAATATAACAATGACAGAGATCCAGGCATTAATCACACATACGACACAAAATATACGTGGTTCACCCTCTCTCTAGGGCTACATCCACAGAACTGTGCTTTTGATATATTAAGATAAAGCTTACAGTTCTGATCTGCGCTCTTAGTCAACAGATCTTCTCTCTTCTTCTCTATGTCTCCCACCTTCTTGCGCACCCAACTGCAGGACTTGATCTTCGCACCCAATTGAAGATCTTACAATACCAGAAGGCTCTCACTCTCATCACTCCTCTCTCTCACAATACAATGATATCTCAACCAACAACAATCAATATCAATACCCAACACTAGTACCACCCCGATCTAAGTCCTCTCGACCTCTATTTATACATTATAGTCCCTCACCGACAGCCTTAGGTTGAAACTTAGGTGTCAAAAACACTAGGTGAACTTGACCCGCCTTTTCAGGGCTTTGCCAGCCTGTCTTTCCTCCCTTCTCGCTTGGTGCTCCAAAGCATCCAATGGTGGTTTTCTCTGCTTTCTGAGTTGTCCTCGATCCATCTTCCTTGTTGATCTGTCATCCTCGATATACTCATCCAATGGCTTGCTTTTCCATACTTCGCTCCAGATTTTCTTCTCTTTTTCTTACTTCGACCCAGTGACAGTCACTATGTCTCCCGCTCAGTTCGTGTTTGAACTTTTCTTCCTCGATCTTCGCTTTCTTCCATAACCAAGGGCCAATAGGCCCCCAACACTCACCCGTGACTCGTCCCGAGGCACTTCAGATCTGATCCTTCCATTTCTCTTCGACTTTGGACTACGCAGTGCAGCCTTTTCTTTCTGCTTTATGCCTCCTTCCCATCCTTGTGCAAACTGTCTTTTCTGTGTCTGGTACCCAGTTTCAACTGCACCTGGTACCTGGACCCTTTTCTCCTTTCTTTTACTGAGAGCTACGAGGTAGCAAGTTGTCATAATACAACTTCAGCCTACTCCCATTCACTAATCCTTCCTTCTATTCTCCCTTCAATGTCTTTAGCTGCGCAAATCCTCCTTCTGTAACATAGGCGATCTCGTATGGTCCAAGCCAATGCATTCTGAACTTCCCTGGATGTCTTATAAATTTACTGTCATACACCAGTACTAAATCACCTTGCTTAAATGCCTTCTCCTTGATGTGTCTGTCATGATAGGCCTTCTCTCTTTCCTTCTATAACTGCTGATGGAATCCTGCAATAAATCTGTCTTCTTCTAGTTCAACCAACTGGAAAATCCTCTCACGAACAATGCAAATATAATCCATGTCTATAAATGTAGCAATTCTTAAGCTTGGTACCAAGTACTCCATCGGGACAACAACTTCGAGGCCATAAACCAACTTGAAAGGGGTCTGCATTGTTAATTTCTTGCAAGTGGTTCTATAAGCCCAGAGTACAGTTGGTACTCTTAAATCCCAGTCATCCCTGTTCACACTGCAAATATTTGTCAATGCTGTCTCCAAGATCTTGTTGAATGCTTCAACCGTTCCATTTGCTTATGGATGGTAAGGTCTACTCTTCTGATGGTGAATTGCAAATTCTTCAGTCAGGGCTTCTACTGTCTTATTGATGAAGTGTGAACTTTGATCACTCATAAGAACCTTAGGGCATCCAAACCTGGTTATTATGTCATCAAATATAAAATGCGCAGCTGTAGTTGCACTACATTCCTTGACTTCTCTTGCTTCGGCCCATCTAGTCAAGTATTCTGTCGCAGTGATAATGTACCTTGCTCTTGTGCGCTTTCCTGGTGGGTTTATAGGTCCCATGAAGTCAATGGCCCACTTTTCAAATGCTTGTAGGGTCATCTGCGATGCTAGTGGCATTTCATATCTTTGGGATGGTTTTCTAATTCTCTGGCATACTCTTTAGCATCTCTGTGTAACGTAGGCCACCAAAGGCCAGCGCACAGAACCTTCTGCGCAGTTGCTTTCTCTGCGTAATGTCCTCCTGTGATGCCTTCATGAGCTTCTGCGAGGATCAACGTGCACTCTACCTCCATCACACATCTTCTTAGTATCTCATCAAATCCCATCTTATATAACTGACCAACTATCAGTGAAAAGTCTGCAGTGCGCACCACTAGTTGTTTCTTCTGGGAAATTGTATACTCACTTAGAGCCATTCCTGTTGATAGGAATTGGACTATGTCTATGAAGTGGTCATCCATCTTCCTAATGGCAAGCAGCTGTGCATCCGATAATGTATCCTCCATACTGTTGGGTTCTTCGCCATGTTCCAACCTTGATAAGTGGTCGGGTCCCTTGTTCATTCTTCCTGGCTTAACTATGATCTCAAAATCATATTCTTGAAACAGGAGAAGCAATCTGCATATTCTCCCCCCCAACAATGGCTTGTTGACTAGGTACTTCAACGTAGAATGATCACTAAACATTTTAAAGTGTCCTCCTAGTAAGTAATGGCGTAATTTTTGCAGCGTGTACACCATGGATAATCCTTCTCTCTCTATAGTAGTGTAATTGATTTCAGTTGTAGATAGATTTCTGCTGGCAAATGCTAATGGATGGTCAATCTCCCCTTCTCCAGGTTGTGCCAATACTACTCCTAATGCAATAGAAGACACATCGACATGCGCATGAAATTCTCTGCTCCAATCTGGAAAGACCATAATGGGTGCTATAACCATCTTCTGTTTCAGTGTGTCGAAGCTCTGCTGACATTTGTCTGTCCAACCAAACTGACAGTCTTTCTTTAATAACTTCTCCATTGGTGTAGTAATCCGAGCATATCCTTTGATAAATTTTCTGTAATAGCCAGTATGTCCTAGCATAGTGCACAGTTGTTTGACTGAAGTAGGAGGCGGTAAGTCGACTATAATTGCAATTTTTGATGGATCAACCAACAATCCTTGCTTGAATACAATATGTCCTAATAATACTCCAAAAGGTGAGAAGAAGACGCACTTCTTCAAATTTAAAGAAATTCGACACTGCCTGCATTTGTCCAACATTAGTCTTAGACATTCAATATGATTTTTTAGCAAACTAAAAACAATCCAGTCATCAAAATAGGCTTCTAAAAACTTATGCAAAAATTCTTTGAACGCTTCGACCACCACCCTAGAGAAGATGGCTGGGGAATTCTTCAGTCCAAATGGCATCACAGTGTATTGGTAGGATCCCCATTATGTGGAAAATGTGGTCTTGTGGCGGTCCTCCTTGGCAATTCAGATTTGATGGTATCCTGAAAATTCATCTGTAAAAGAATATACTTCCTGGCCTCCCACGTTATCCAACACTTCGTCTGTGAATGGTGTAGGGAAAGGATCATGCAAACAAGCATCATTTAGCTTCCTGAGATCTATGCAGATCCTGATCTCACCTGTCTTCTTGTCTTGCACCACCATAGGGTTGATCCACTCCAACTCTTCGACAGGTTCAATAATCCCTACTTCTAACATTCTGTCGAGCTCAATCTTCACTTTTTTCTTATATTTCGGGTTCAATCTGTAGGGTCTTTGCTTGAATGGATTTGCATATCGTTTCAAAGGTATTCTCATTTCTCCCATAGGTCCTTTTATACCCTTCATATCAGTGAACTTGGTCGGAAACAAGTCCTGATACTCGTGCAGTAATTCTGTAATTTTTTCAATGGTAGCAGCATCCCAGTAATCTCCGACATTGGAAAGCTTCAGTGCCTCCTCTGTCTCAATATTGACTTTCTTTATCTTGATCAGCTGTCTAATGAATGGCAGCTCAACTCCTGCTCCTTCCACATCCCTATGGCCTTCTGTCTCAACAATGTTTACGTTCCTCAGATCATCATCTGCGTCGGCATTAATGTTGTAACATCCTTGTAGTTTTTGGAATGGTGCAGTCCATTCATCCTCTTCTTGCTCCAAAGGGAGGCTAGATGCCTCCTTAAATACTTTCTGCCTCACAATCTGTAGTGCTTGATCTACTGAAGGAAAATCACTTTCAAACAAAAAGGTGGTTACAAAATTCTGAAGCATACCTTCCCAATCTGCAGTGATGAGGCGCAGCTCCGCTTGAAGGTACCAGTTAATAGGGGTCGTGTCTAGCGTGTTAATGAATCTGTGTATGCATTGTTCTCGAGGAATGTCACTCCAGGCTTCTTCACAACTTTGCACATGGTCCTTTGGGCAGCTTCGACCTGTGCACCTTACTTTGCAGCTTCCTACTTGTGCTGAGAACCGCACTGTCATCAAGGTTCGACATTGTGTCCAGTTTGTAATATTGCTTTTGTGCGTCCCCCACCATCTTGCTAGTGTAGCTTTCAGGGCCTCATCCATAGCCAATAGCCTCTATTGTGCTGGTACACTTGTTTCAAAATATGAGAGGAAGGCTTCTAGAGGGTTCAGACCATCAAAGGTAGGCAAGTTACTTATTGTTGTGCCAATCCAACAAACTTCTCTGGTCAATTGAGCACATCTCCTTGTGGATACTTCATGCATCTGGTTTTGCCAGTTCTCCAATGCTTCTTCTGAATTTGATGAACACGCGCTATCACTTCACCAACTTAGATTTCCATCAGTAGTAGGGTTGATATAATCCTGTTGTCTGGCTGTTAATTTATATATTTTTTCCAACTCATATTCGTGGTCTTCTTCTCTGATGGGCTCTGTATATCGCAGACCCTCATCTGGATCTAAGGGTGCAATGGCCCTAAGGATAGCTCTTTCAAATGTCATGCGTATTTTCTTTAAATCAACAACAGTAGAATTGTTGAAGGCCCAATCAATTCCTAGCAATGCAGGGTAAGGGCAGCTATCATCAACAATTTCAATTACCTCAAAATCTACAAAGGTCCTAACTCCGTCGATGTCCACAGGGACATGCTCCAATTGTCCAAATGGGCTGACAACTTGTTGATTAGCCATTCTAAGCCTAACATGGGAATAGATCAACTTCGATTTTCCCATTAGTGCCCAAGTTTGCTTCGTCATGACATTGACCTTCGACCCTAAGTCGAGGGCCACATAGTCTATATCATATTCTTCTATTTGAGCATTCAAATGTAATTCTTTGTTTGTTCTTCTCTTCTTACCAATATAGTGTACTAACCTATTCAGTAAGGGGTCTACCTTTCCTAGATCATACTGCCTGATTAGGTTCTGTAACTCTTGCACAACATTCTCATCCCAAATTAACTTAAGACAAGTGTACAAAAATTTGATGAGTTTACTTACCTCCTTTCCTTCTCTCGGTGAAGTCGATTGATCAAATGCCTGAGGCATTGCATACTCTTTTATTTCTGGTCATGTTTTAGATGAGGATCCTTGGTGCCCCTTGAACTCCTGTCTTGCTTCCTCGAAGATTTGTTTTTCTTTCCTTGCATCAAAAGCCCGAGTCTTCTCCACAACTTTCTTGATACCTGACTCTTATGTGATCTTTCTTTGGATTGTTCTATCTTCTCCTGTAGCAGTGCCTCCTCGAGTAATAACAACGACTCTAGGGTTTGTTCTGCGTAGTTTAGCATATATCAGTTTCACTTGTGGGTTCTACTGGGATCCTCATCTTTCCTGAAGATTAGCCAGCAGCACATGGCATTCTTCTATGACATGCTCGAAAGAGTTACAATAACTGCAGGTTGTGCAAGGATTCTGACAATCCCTTGCGAAGTGTCACGACTGTGTGCAGTTATAAAAGATTATTTGTCCTCGGCCTCGACCCATACCTCCTCCTCCTCCTCCTCCTCTGTATCCACCGTGAGGGTTGAAGTTTCCTCTCCCTAGAAATTTGTACTGTGGAGTGTTTCCTTCTTGCTGTACTTCGCCTTGAATCTTGTATATGTCCCTCAACCTCTCATGCATGAGATCGTAAGCTCTACAATCTCGATCATCATGCCCCACTGATTTACAGAATGTGTAATAAAAGTTTGTGGGTGTCTGAACATACTTCTTCATGTAATAGCATTCATGTGGGCGATGCCTATTTCTGCATGCATCGCACCAGGGCAGGTTAACTTGCTTCAAGGGGCTTGGTGCTCCTGAGGACAAATACTCATGAAATAAGGGACAATGTTCCTTATCATGACCTTAAGATATGCATATTACACACCAAATATCTTCTCTTTTGTCCTTCCCCTTGTCCTTCTTCATATCCTCGACCTGCAGAGACAAACTAGTCAGCTGGCTCAAGATCTGGCTCATGCCTGAGCTAGATTCCCCCATAGGTGTTGATTCAAGATTCATGGCGATCTCCAAAGCTTCTGCCTGCGATGAAATCTCTTGCTGCATTGGAGGGAATTTGATGTGTGGTAACAACGTCACGATGAACCATTCTTTGTTTTGTTCATCAGGGATCTGAAAAGTTAATCGTCTTGTTAGGGTCTTGAATCTCTGGTCAAACTCCCAAACAGGTTCTGCTACCTTTTGTTTTATCTCTTTTAGTTTTGTAATACATTGTGACTCCGAATTAGGTTTCTTAAACTCTGCAATCAATGCATTCTTGATCTCATTCAGTGGCTTAGGCTACGCCAGTCCTTGGACAAGTTTCATGTACCAGCTCAGCGTGCGGTCCCTTGGCGTAGTGCTGAACTGGGTTCTCTTGATGGCTTCGTCGGTGATACTTTTAATATTCCACACGGCCTCACACAGGAACCAGTGTTGATCGATATCCTTAGATCCATCTCCCCTGAAGATAGGGAGCCTCATCTCATCTTCCATAGAGTTCCCTAGGCTTTCTGTTTGAGTATAGGCCGAGTTGCTAGTAACAACACTCTGAAGACTCTGGTGGTTCTAGCTATTCTGGTTGCTTGGTGCTATTTAAACAACAAGAGGGTTAATGTTACTTAGTTTAGTAATCTGCACAGTTCCTGAGGTTTCTGGCTCGCTTTGGCAAAGTTCTTTAGCTTCCCCTTCTTATGTTCTGGTGGGTTCTGAATGTTCTTCATCAGTTAGATCTACCTCTTCTCCACTGTAGAAACCCTCTTCTCCGTATTTTTGCTTAAACAGGTTCTCAAGGTGAACCCCTCTGAATACTCTTCCACTGTGGGTATGTCCAGCTTCTGTATCGCTGTCGCTGTCTAAATTTCTAAACATTAGTCTTTTCAGGTCCAACCAATCTACTGTATCTTCAAGATGTTCTTTTCATGCAACAACATCTTGATTCTCAGCTTCAGAAAGTGCAAAATTTTTCCTCTGGGTCCTTTGAAAAAGTATCTGTCGGATTGGCTATATGATTCTACCCTATCAACAACAAATTTGGTGATATACCCTCCAATGGTACTATCAAACCAATGATCTACTTCTCTGGATACAACGTTGTCAACTCTCTTGACCTTATGGATTAGTGTTGGTGTCCAAACCAGAGGAGGTCTAGATCTGATCTCGAACTAGGTATCGACTAACCTAGCCAACCACTCAAACAACTCCTGGTGGATTCCTCCAAAGAAGATCTCATGAATTTCGGTGAATATGTATCTTTGTAGCCAATCTTTAATACTCAGTTTAGGGTTCTTGTTCTGAGCTTCAACGAAGTTCCTTTCTTGATCCTCTATCCACTTTTGAATCTTTGTCTTTGATGGGAACCACCTTGACATTCCCTTACACAGATTCTGGTCCCAGCAACGGAACCATTTGTTGTCACAGGGGCAGACCCAGGGTCCACTCCAAGAGCGCACCAACAAGCCCTAACTACTGACCCTTTCAGAAACACCTGCGAAGTAGATGTAGTCTCACCCGAAGCAGCTAAGAGGGGGGTTGCAGGAAAGAGGTGCCTACAACTAGGGGAATATCAAGTGGAGCTAATACAACAATACTGCAACATTCATATACCTCTTAACAACTAGATCTACTCTGCCCAGCTATAAATCTGATCTAACACAATAGTGCAAATAACAATATAACAATGACAGAGATCCATGCATTAATCACACATACAACACAAAATATACGTGGTTCATCCTCTCTCTAGGGATACATCCACATAACCGTGCTTCTGATATATTAAGATAAAGGTTACAGTTCTGATCTGCGCTCTTAGTCAGCAGATCTTCTCCCTTCTTCTCTCTGTCTCCCACCTTCCTGCGCACCCAGCTGCAGGACTTGATCTTCGCACCCAACTGAAGATCTTACAATACCAAAAGGATCTCATTCTCAGCACTCCTCTCTCTCACAATACAATGATCTCTCAACCAACAACAATCAATATCAATACCCAACACTAGTACTGCTCCGATCTAGGTCCTATTGACCTCTATACATTATAGTCCCTCATCGATAGCCTTAGGTAGAAACCTAGGTGTCAAAAACCCTAATTACCCAAAACCCTAGGTGTCTAAAACCCTAGGTCAACTTGACCCGCCTTTTCAGGGCTTCGCCAGCATGTCTTTCCTCCCTTCTTGCACGATGCTCCAAAGCATCCAACGATGGTTTTCTTTGCTTGCTGAGTTGTTTTAGATCCATCTTCCTTGTTGATTTGTCATCCTCGATCTGCTCATCCAACGGCTTGCTTTTCAATACTTTGCTCTAGCTTTTCTTCTCTTTTGCTTACTTCGACCCAGTGACAGTCACTATGTCTCCCGCACAGTTCGCATTTGACCTTTTCTTCCTCGATCTTTGCTTTCTTCCATGACCAAGGGCCAACATGACCATCATCCAAAGAAGAGTGAGTCCTCAACCATAGATATCCAATTCCAAGAAGATACAAATCTTAATGAAGGTGTATTTCCCCCAAGTCTCTCAAAATCTCCAAGGAACCACTAGCAAACCATCATATATGTGATGAAAATAATAATGTAGAGCCTTGGACAATATTGTTGGAATGATTAACTCTTGCTTGTCTTATTGGTTAATATGTTATTCCTCATCATTTCATAAGTTGTAATTTTTTGTTAATTGTAAGGTAAAGTGTGTTCTATGTGAGTTCTTTTCTTCTATGTTGTTAGATCTAGTTGGACAATGAGATATCTTCTGCAACTAGTTAGCTCCTAAATTAGTGAGTAGTTGAGATATTCTCCTAACAAGTTGTTAGTATGGTTAAGATAACTTTCATATCTTAAGCCAAAGTGCGACGTATTTATACGCAACATTGTTGATTGAATATGAGATACTTGATTCAATTTTGTGTGATAGAAAATCATGTCTACTCTCCCATTTCCTTTCATGGTGTGATCATGCAAATTTGGCAATCCTAATCCTTTGTACATATATAGGATTAACGTAGAAGTAGGAGCATAGATTGTTTTTTATTTCTTCAATGAGAGTAGATTATTTGTTTAGTGTGAAGATTTATGTGTGTTGTGTGGGTTGTTTGCTTGTTGTCAGATAAAGTTGTTGCAGGACTGAGCAACCTATGGTGAAATAAGAAACCGCGGCTGGCTATCTGTACATGCTATCATTAGTTGCTTAAAGTTATATATTGCTAACAATCATTCCCTTAGTCATCCAACCCTTGGAGTTTGATCTCGAATTCAACGTCTTTGTAAGCACAAATTTTAGGGCATGTAGAGCCTTGATTTATTTCTATACATCTATTAGTTGATGAATTTTACGAGACGATGAGAGTATGCAATTTTGCACAGAAAAGTGTTGCTATCAAAGCGAGCTAGGGCTTACTTGCGTGATGAAATATTTGGTGAATCAAGACTAATAAGAATAATTGATAGACGTCAATGTTTTGGGTGAAAGTGGCGATCGTGAAGGAAAAATTGCATAGGTGAAAATCAGGTTTGTTGTCAAGGCACAAAGTTGATTTTCTAATAGTTGGCACCATGGGCACAGAGCTCTTAAACAAACACTCTTTGGAAACCTAAAATAAATCCATGGTAGCGGACATTATGGATGGAAATAGTCATTACGATGCCATTAATGACATATATTTTTTTTCATTACGATGCCATTAATGACATATATTTTTTTTCATTACGATGCCATTAATGACATATTTTTTTTCATTGGAGAAATGTTTAGAAGATATGGAAGCATGGTGTTCCATGTGACTAAGTAAGCTCGCTTCTAGACTCCATGTAGATATCCTCCATGTACTTGGAGATTCCAGAATCGTCATTGAGTGGCTGAACAATAGAGGAAAACTTAAGTGGTCTCCCTCCTTGCATGGAAAGACAGAATTAGACATTTACAATCTACATACAAAAAGCTTAGCCACATACATATACATCGTGAACATAATCATGCTGCTGATCATCTATCAAAGGCAACACTTCAGAAACCTTTGGGAGTCATCTCTTACAATCTCTGGATAGAAGGACACAAGTCCACCCCTCTTTCTATCTCTGCACTAAGTCCAGTCAGCGGGCATTCTTGAAATGAAATCAGGACACTTTCTGATTTCCAGGCTCTCTTTCTTCATCAATATCTCTTGGCTACTCTCTCCACAACCCTTCAATAGTTTTTGTATTGACCCTTCTTTACTTCGTATTTCTATTTGAACTTTCACCCCAAGTTGGTTGAAAGACCGCCAATGGTGAAAGTTACAAATTACTCGTACTTATTTGCAATTGTATTACACTTGTAATGAGCACAAATTATATATTAATATATAATTGGGAAATTTTCCTGTTGGAAAAAAAAAAGCTCGAAACTCCATGTAGGAAATACACTTTAAATATGAGTCATGTAATGCAAGAGAGAATGTTTAGTTACATTGAATCAATGGAAGAGTTAATGGTGACAAGTAGACATATCGAAATTGTGAAAATTGTTTGTCAAATAAATGTTGATGATGAATCTTCAAATCAATGAAAAAGGTTATAGTGTACTTGGATACATTATGTATCTAGAATATTTTCCTAGAGAACTGGTAAGTATCATGGTTGGGTACCTATGCGTCTTGGTATATGGAAGTATGCCCATAGAATGGATAGTAGTTCAGTCATTACAAACATGGAATTGATTTAGTGGTCTGAAGCAATTGTATATTCAAAGTTAGAAGGAATCTAGTGCAAGTCCAACTCATTTGTGTGGTTGTATAAATTAGTGTGGATGTTGGAGGATCAAAGAAACTATACCTCATTGGGGTTAT